>JAVHLV010000245.1:0-102497 GCA_036785495.1 Colletotrichum neosansevieriae | reverse complement strand
AAAAGACTAAGGGATTAATATTTCTCTAGTTAAAATAATATAAAGAGAATCTTTTTCTCTTAATATATAAATCAATAAATCATAAATAATAGCAATAATAATAATAATATCCTTAAGGAATTATTATTCCTAAGGTAATATATATAAATATATAATATAATATTATAATCTCTATATATAAATACCCTTTCTATATTAAAAAGGGGAAGATATATAATACTTTAATAATATAAGAGAATATAGATATTCTCTAAATACCTTCCAGAGTCTCTACTCTGAGATATATAACACTATCTACTATAAAGTAATATCTATAATAATAAAAAACAAATTTCTCATTCTAAACTATAATATTTATAATAAGAAAGAGATTTATAATAAATATATAATAACTATATAAAAGAGAGATCTCTAATTAAGATATATATATATCTCTCTTTAATACTTTAACACTATAACTTATAATATATACTCTATAATATAATAAACTCTTTTAAAGAAAAGAGTTAATAACAATAATAACAATAATAATAAATAATAAAGAAGAATAATATACTTCTTCTTAATAAATATATAACGAAATTCAGATTCAAACCACTCTTTATCTATATCATAAAAATTAATAAATAATAAGGAAGAAAATATCCTTCTTCTTAATATATAATAATATATAAGGAAATTTAGATTTAGACCACTCTTTATCTAAATTTTAAAAATAATAATAATAATAGTTTATCTAATATAAGCTATATAATATAAAATAATAGCCTTTATAAACCTGTCTCTTAATAATTATATATATAAAGATTCTATTTAAAATATAATAGAATTTAATAATAGTAGAGATATAAGGTCTATAGTGTGGCTTACTATAGATCTTATTAAAAGGATTATAAAGATAAACCTATAATATAATAATATAATAATAATAATATACTATACTATAATAAATACTTCTAAGTATATAAAAATCCCTCAAAAAGTAGCTATATATATATAAAGATCTTTTCTAAAAAGGGGTGGCTACCTAAATATAATAATAAAAAGGCTTTCTTACTTAAAGGGTTAGATCCTTACCCTTATAATATAAATATTATAATAAATAAAGTCTTAGAAGTATATATAAGTATAAAGGCTTATATATAATAAGAAGTATAAAATAATAAATATTAATAAATAATAAATATTAATAAATATTAATAATACTTCCTATATATAGTAAGGGGGGAATATAAATACTCCTATATATAGTAAGGGAAAATATAAAGACTCCCTATATAAAGTAAGAAGAGAATATAAATAATAATATATCTATAATATATAATACTTCTTATAAAAGCCTACTTTAGGTTTACTAAAGAAAGCTAATCTTCTAGAATTTAATATATTCTAGAGATATATAAAAGAGGGTCTCTAGTTCTATAAATAATAGGTATTTAAAAGCAGACCTAAAGTAAACTATATCCCTAATTAATATCTATATATATAAGGGATTATATTATACCTACTTAAGGTTATTTACTAGAGTATAATAATATTTATAAAGAGGTAACTTATAATAATACTTTAGGTTTTTCCTTAGGAAAATAATAAACAAGAAGTTTTACTTCTAAAGTACCGAAAATATAATATAATAATATAAAGGCTATAATACTTATAATATATAAAACATAATATAAAGATACTTAAAAGGTTTCTTCTATATCTATTAAAATAAGGGTTTTTACTAGGAAATAAAGCCTTAATATAATAATAATAATAATAGATATCTATAATAATAATAGCTAAATATAAAAGGCTTATAATAAGAACTATATATATATATAATCCTAGTTTTCCCTTAAGATATAATACTATATTTATATATAACTATCTCTTTCTTTCTACATAATAGATATTATAAGCTATAGATAGGGATAAGGGTAAGTTATAAAGAGTAACTATCTTAGCTATAGATTAGTGCATATAGAAAGTATAGTGAAATAGTTTATAGTATGTAATTATATAATCACACACTATAGCATATAGCTACTATAGCCTCATAAAGCTAAGAGTACTATAAACTATATTGTAATATACTCCCTAGCTATATAATAAATATCACTAATATAGTAATCTATTATTATATATAGCTATAACTATTTTTAAATATATAAAAAAAAGATAAAGCAGTATTATAAATAGCCTTAAAGGCATAAAATAAATAAAAATATCCCTTATAAGTACTTTAAAGAGTATAAATAAGTAATATATAACTTAAGTAACAGTAATATAATCTAGATAAGCAGCAGAATCCTATTAGCAGCACTTAACTATCTATAAAGGTAGCTAAGTAGGTATAGTTATTACTTATACCACCCTCTATCTTAATTTTTCCTCCTTTTTCTGCTTAGAACACTATAATAATTATAAGTTAACCCTTTATATATATAAAAAAATCGTTATATATATTATTAACTATTATAAATACTTATCTTTATATAGAATTATCTATATCTATTAATACTATTAATAAAAATAGTTTCTAAGCATAATATTATAAGCTATAGATAGGGGTGAGGGTAAGTTATAAAGAGTAACTATCTTAGCTATAGATTAGTGTGTGCAGAAAGCATAGTGAAATAGTCTATAGTGTGTGATTATATAATCGCGCGCTATAGTGCATAGCTACTATAGCCTTATAAGGCTAAGAGTGCTATAAACTATATTGTAATATACCCCCTAGCTATATAGTAAATATTGCTAATATAGTAATCTATTATTATATATAGCTATAACTATTTTTAAATATATATAAAAGAGATAAAGCAGTATTATAAATAGCCTTAAAAGCGTAAAATAAATAAAAATATCCCTTATAAGTGCTTTAAAGAGTGTAAATAAGTAATATATAACTTAAGTAATAGTAATATAATCTAGATAAGTAGCAGAATCCTATTAGTAGTGCTTAACTACCTATAAAGGTAGCTAGACAGGCATAGTTATTACTTATACTGCTCTCTGTCTTAATTTTTCCTCTTTCTTCTACTTAGAATACTATAATAATTATAAGTTAACTCTTTATATATATAAAAAAATCATTACGCACATTATTAACTATTATAAATGCTTATCTTTATATAGAACTATCTATATCTATTAATACTATTATTAAAAATAGCCTCTAAGTATAAATAATCTATAGTACTAGTTACTAACTATATTACTAAGGCTAAGATAATCTATAAAGCTAAAAAGAAGGTAAAGTAGAAGTAGCTAGTTACTCTTACTAAATAGGAAAAAGCTGAGAATAATAAGGTTAATAAGTGTAAGTCTTTTATTTTGCTATTCTATAGCCTCTTTAGTAACTATTACTATTTAGTAAGGCTTTTTAATACTATAGAAGCTAATAATATCTTTTTAATAGAGAAGACTAAGACTTCTAAGAAGAAGCCTATATATAAGTATAAGTATACCCCCTCTATTAAGGAGAAAGAGAATAAGAATAAGGAGGAGCCTATTAGTATATTTATAATATTACTTCTATATAGTTTAGAGATATTAATAATAATCTAGAGAAGTCTAAGTATAAGCCTAAAGAGATAAAGATTATAGCTAGTATATATTATAATATATTAAAAAAGAAGACTAACCCTACTATTAGTAAGAAGACTCTAGGCTTTACTAAAAAGCTCTATACTTTCTCTACTATTCTAGAGAGAGCTAGTAAGCTAATAAAGTATCTATATTATAGCTATATATACTTACTACTTATAGATAAAAGCTCTAGTTACTGCTTCTATAATATTAATAGGTATTACTACTACTACCTAGCTAGCTAAAACTATAAGCCTCTCTCTACTATTACTATTACTCTCTATAAGCACTACTATAAAGTCTATAATAATAATAACTAGGTTATAAGTATTTTATATATATATATATAAATATATATAAGATAATTTAGTATAGTGCTAACTTATCTATCTAGGCTCTTACCTTCTAGTGCTAGGTTCTCTAAACTGCCTTTAAGGAGAAGAAGGAGAAGGAGGAGGAGAAGGAGGAGGAGGAGGAGGAGAAGCTCTAGATTATTATATACCTAAAGGCTGCTATAGGAGAGCTAGATTTAGCTAGCTCTTCTTAGTAGGTCTCTATAGTTACTACTCTTTTTAGTAATACTATTACTAGTATATATACTTACTTAGTAAGTCTTTTAGCTCTCTATAAGCTACCTATTAGAATAGCTAATAGCTTTATTAACTATCTTATTATAGCTATCTATACTAAGAAATATTTCTATTATTAAATATATATCTTTAGGTATTAATACTCTTTACTTTTTAGTATTTAGAGAGATATAGGGCTAGTATAATTAGAGCTAGTATATTTATAAGAATTGCTTTTCTATCTAGCTATTATATATAGGGGGGCTATAGCTTTATAAATAATATCTACTAGCCTTTAGACTTAATAAAGCTTTATTCTATATTCTTAAACTTACTTCCCCTTTATTATAATAATATAGTAAGTATCTATTAGGTTTAGTAATACCTAGAAGTATTTAAACTTAGTTTAAGAGAGGCTTTTTATAAGCCTATCTATTAGTATCTTATCTATAGATATATAGAGCACTTTAAAAGTGCTCTTTATATACTCTTAGTATAGCTATATATTCTAAATATTAATATATTATAAATAGGTTAAAATATACTCTTTCTCTCTAACTACTAGTTAAATAGTTTGCTAATTATTATAATAGACTTTCTAAATATCTCTAAGCTTTAAAGTAAGGTTATAGTATAGCTTTTAAAAGGCTATTATCTCTTTAGTAGTATACTTAAAGCTTAGAAGCTTTATGTTAGTTATTAATATTATAATTATTACCCATAGACTACTTTTTACTAAATTATATCTTTAAAGAGTATTATTATATAGCTTTATAATAATCTATATATCTCTTTATTATTAGTAAATAAGGTGTTATTAGTAATTAGTAATAAGAGAGTCTCTTTATTACTCTCTAAGCTGCTATAGTAGATTATAAGGTAGTAAGTTATATAGAGATATTATATATACTGCCTTACTATAGTAAAGTACTATATACTTAGATTTATAAAGAAGTGGGAGAGTTATACTATAGTAAAGGCTACTTTAAAGTATATTATTATTACTATATATAGGATATTCTTAATAAGTAATTAGTAATCCTTAACCTTTATAGTAGTAGCCTTATTAGGGTTCTTTATAAGCTTAATAATTAGTATAGAAGTACTTAGATAGATACTATTATAAAGCTTAAAGCATTCTATAATAGTCTTAATATATTAGTTATAAACTAGATAGATCTTTTTAGCTACTTAGTTTTATATAATATATATTCTAAGATACTATTTAATAAAGCCTAGTTTATGCAGTTTATATAGTTTTTTGATTTTTTATATAAGCTTCTAAGTTTTAGAAGTATAGTCTTAATAGAATAAACTAAGGATATTATTAATATAGAATAGAAGTAGAACCTTATAGTGCTTATCTTAAAAAAGGTAAGGCTTCTTATTATATAGAGAGAGCTTAAGCTTATATAAAGCTATAGAGAATTCTTTATATTATAGAAGAGGTATATTCTTTAAGCTATATAGAGCTCTATTAAGCTTTATAACTTTACTAGCTTACTTAAAGCTATTTAGAAAGTAGTAGGTAACTAGTTCTCTATTTAGGTTAATATCTATATTTAGAAATATACTAATAATATTAAATTAGAGTATTTTATAGTTAAATTAGGCTATAATTATTACTATTATATATAAGCTTTAGGCTATAAGTATAGTAATATAGGTTAAGTTAAGGGAGGAGGTATTTTATATATTTCCTTATATATAGATTTATACTTTATAGATATTAAGATAGTTATCTTAGAACTTATAGATATATACCTACTTTAAGAAAAGAAGCTTTAAGTATATCTTAAACTAGTTAATAATATACTAGGTTCTCTTAGCTATAAGCTTATTAATTATCTTATTTATAGCCTCTTAAAATATATTTTAGAGTAGCTTTCTTAGCTTTCTAGGTTTAAAATAGTTACTTAGAGGCTTTAAGAGGTTTTCTATAAAGTATATTATTTTCTACTTAATATTTAGATATATCTTAGAGTTATTTTATAGATATACTATAATAGTAAAGTATAGAGTTTTATATCTAAGAATGCTTTTTATAATAGTTTTATGCTAATTAGATATAAAGGTTATAAAAAAAGTATTTTAATAGTTATTTAGTAAGCTTTTTTCTATATAAATAGTTATAAAGACTTTTAGATATTACTATTTAATGCTCTGTTATATTAAAGGCTTATAGTTAATTTATTAATAATAATAATAAGTAGATTAGAAATCTATTTTAGCTACTAAGGAGGAGTTTTATTTAGATTATTATAAGCTCTTCTTCTTTATAGATACCTAAGTAACTAGTTGTTAAGTATTTAAAATAGGTAGATATAGATTTATACTCTTAGTAATAGTATATTATACTTTAAAATAGAGCTTTAGTATTATAGGAGGGTCTAAACTTAATTTTAGTATACTTTTAGGATTAGAAGTTTATTTAGGAGTAAGCAGTCCTCTCTATATTTTAGTTAGTATATCTTTAAGCTATATTATAGTAGTAGTATAAGGTGTTTCTAAACTATAAAAAGTAGTTAATATAGAGAACTTAAACCTACTAGTAGTTTATTTATTTATTATAAGGTTACTATTTACTTTATTAAGTATCTCTAAGATCTTAAAAACTATATTAGAGAATTTAATAGGTATTTTAACCTTATTAATAATTATCTAGGTGCTCTAGATATCTATAGCTTTCTTTTTATTATCTAAAGAGTAGAATTTTAACTTATTAAAGTATATATTATATATAATAATAACCTAGTTAAGTATAGAAACCTAGATTCTATATAAGTTATATATTTTTAGTATATATTCTATAAGATATCTAAGATAGGTCTTAGAGTTAACCTTATAATAGTATCTCTTAATACCTTTTTTATAACTCTCTTTAAGAAAGTAAGCTTTATAGCTATAGATATATAAGCTTCTCTAATATAAGTATAGGTTTTAATATACTATAAGTATAAAGTCTAGTTACTACTATTAAAAGTAGTTCTAGAACTACTTAAGCTTTATTTAAATAGGGCTTTACTAGTTATTTATAGTATATAGGCTAATATTAAAGATAAAGATTACTACTTTCTAAGTCTCTAAGATAAGGTACTTTAGTAGGTAAGTAGTAGTTAGTATTATAAGTGTTTTTAGGATAATTTCTAAGCTAGTATACTCTCTGCTATCTATAAATATCTTAGTATTTACTAGTAAAAGCTTAAGATTAATTTTAAGCTTTTCTACCTATTATTTATACTAAGTAAAGCTTTATATAGTAATAATAATATACTTAATATTATAGTAAATTTTATAGATAGTAAGTTCCTACTATCTTTATATCTAGTATTTAAATATTTAGAGTGCCTTAAATACTTTATTATACTTTTTTAAAACTAGGGGAATTTTAAAGAGTTTTTTACTATATTTATCTTTAATAAGGAGTATTTAGGTATATAGTTTATTAAGCTTTTAGTAGTTAAAGAGGTTCTAAGCTATATAATAGTAAGAATAGAGAGATCTAGTCTTAGATATATTATATAAGATAACTTACTAAGTATATACTTAAGTATAGAATTTATATTAAATATATAATAGAGTTTTAATTCTCACTCTCTAAGTATTATATATAAGGTGGTTAAGAGTGCTCTAGCCTAGATAACTAGCTTAGAGATACTATAGTTATATATTATTAAACCTTTTAGCTATATAGTAGTATAAGGGGTATATTAGTTTTTAGTTATTTAAGAGGACTATAATATCTATACTACTTATAGAAATACTTAGATTAGGTAGGTAGATAGAGATACAGTTATATTTAAAGAAGATTATATTACTTTTATATAGTAGCTGCTTTATATAAGTAGACTTACCTAGCTTACTAAACTATAGAGAGTAGTTATAGCTATTATACTAGATATCTATCTTAAAGAGGAGCACTTTTAAGATAATATTAATATATATATTTTTAATAATAGTAATATTATTTAAGGTTAGAGTGCTCTTTTTATTTATTAAGGTATCTTTAAATATACTCTAGATAATCTAAGTGTTCCTCTTAATAATTAGTATACTTATACTACTAACTTTAATTACTTTATTATTATATAAGTATATAAAGATACTAAAAACTAGCTTTTTCTTATTATTAATAATATAAAGAGCTTTATAGTTATCTAGAATAATATTATTAGAGAGAGTATATAGTTTATTAAAGAATATAAATACTATAAAATAAACTTAGATTACTTAGCTTTTATCTTTAAGAAGGCTTTAGTTAATAATATAGTAGGAAATATTATTAAGAAGTTACTTTTTATTACTAATACTACCCTTATTACTATACCTACTCTAGCTACTACTATAGTATTTAATATAGCTATAGTTAGATAAGTACTAACTGCTCTTCTAAGGCTTCTTTATAATCTACTCTATATATATAAAATTATTATAAATATAGCTTTACTATAGAGATATTACTATTTTCTATATATATTATACTTTATTTTTTAGTATTTTATAATTCTTAAAGCTATCTTTTAGTAAATTTAAAAATATTTATTAAATATAGCTATAGTTCTATAGGGTTTATCTATAGTATTATTTATAGAAATAGCTAGAGATCTTATTAAGTATTATTACTAAAAAGGAAGTATCTAAAGCAGTCTATAAAGCTTAAAGTAGATTCTCTAAGTTAGAGTAGTCTATAAAAGTAATATATACTCTAAGTAATCTATTAGAATCCTTAGTAAAAGCTAGCTTACTATAGATCTTAGTAATAAGAATAATTCTAAGCTCTTTAAGTAAGAAATAGAATATTTTAATCTTTTCTACTTAGATAACTAAATCTAGCTAGTTCTAGGCCTAAGTAGGAGCTATTATATAGTATATTATCTTAAGAAAAGTATATTTACTATAGCTTCTCTTAGTATTAGTAATATTCTAGCTTATTACTAACTTATAGAAATAGTATTACTCTTTATACTACTTAGTAGGCTAAGTAATATACTTAGTATACTTTAGAATATCTTTATAATCTTAGTATACTTATTTCTATATATTATTATTAAAGTAGATAAGTTACTATTTAAGAAGATAGAGTATATTTTAAAGGTTAATTTAGAACTTATTATTTTTATTATTAAGCTTTATCTTTACTACCTTAAGGTAGATTATATTAATAGTTTAATAGATAAGTACTTAATAATTATAATATAAGGTAATCTATAATAAGAGATTTAGATTATTAACTAAGAGATACTTAAGTATATTACTCTACTTATCTTAGATATCTTTATACTTAATAGAGGTTAGTAGAGTTAGCTTTATAAGCTTAGAAATAGTAAGACCTACTTTACTAGCTTATTAGAGAGTATTAGACTTCTCACTCTTAATAATATTAATAAAGTTATTATACTTAGTGGTTTTATAAAGTGTCTAAGAGGGGTTCTCCTTAGTATTCTATTTCTAAAAAGCTGCTTTATACTTATTAAGATTAGCTTTATACTTAGCTTAGAGATAGTTATTATACTTATCTATAAACTTCTAAATAGTTAGAGTGCTCTTAAGAGTATTAAAAGGCTTCTTAGTATTAAAGCTATTAAAATTAAGATACTTCTAAATACTCTTACTCTATATAGATAAGTATAGATTAAGGTATTAGTAAGGCTAGTTAGTAAGGCTCTAGAGCCTTATTTCTAGAGAGAAGGTTATTAAAGAGTATATAGTTATTATTATAAAGTTACTTTAAAAAGGGTTTTAAGTATTATAAGGTTATTTTAAATAGATAAAAAATAATAAGAGAAAAGCTGCTTACCTTTTTTTAGGCTTAGAGAGGTTAGATAGGTATTTATAAGCTATAAAGCTAGACTTATAACTATTATAAGCTATAGATAGGAGTAAGAGTAAGTTATAAGAAGTAACTATCTTAGCTATAGATTAGTATATATAGAAAGTATAGTGAAATAGTTTATAGTATATAATTATATAATTATATGCTATAGTATATAGCTACTATAGCCTTATAAGGCTAAGAGTGCTGTGAACTATATTATAATATATAAATAATCTATAGTATTAATTACTAACTATATTACTAAGGCTAAGGTAATCTATAAGACTAAGAAGAAGGTAGAGCAGGAGTAGCTAGCTACTCTTACTAAATAGGAGGAGGCTAAAAATAATAAAGTTAATAAGTATAAATCTTTTATTTTACTATTTTATAGCCTCTTTAGTAACTATTACTATTTAGTAAAGCCTTTTAATATTATAGAAGCTAATAATATCTTTTTAATAGAGAAGACTAAAGCTTTTAAGAAGAAGTCTATATATAAGTGTAAATATATTCCCTCTATTAAGAAGAAAGAGGATAAGAATAAGCAGAAGCTTATTAATATATTTATAATATTACTTTTATATAGTCTAGAAATATTAATAATAGTCTAGAGAAGCCTAAATATAAATCTAAGAAGATAAAAATTATAATTAGTATATATTATAGTATACTAAAAAAGAAGACTAACCTTACTATTAATAAGAAAACTCTAAGCTTTACTAAAAAACTCTATACTTTCTCTACTATCTTAGAGGAAGCTAGTAAGCTAATAGAGTATCTATACTATAGCTATATATACTTACTATTTATAGATAAGAGCTTTAGTTACTACTTCTATAGTATTAATAGATATTACTATTACTATCTAGCTAGCTAAAGCTATAAGCTTCTCTCTATTATTACTATTACTCTCTATAAATACTACTATAAAGTCTATAATAATAATAACTAGGTTATAAGTATTTTATATATATATATAGATATATATAAGATAATTTAGTATAATACTAACTTATCTATTTAGGCTCTTATCTTCTAGTATTAGGTTTTCTAGACTATCTTTAAGGAGGAGAAGGAAAAGGAGAAAGAGAAAGAGGAGGAAAAGAAGTAGGAGAAGGAGAAGAAGACGCTCTAGATTATTATATACCTAAAGGCTACTATAAAAGAGCTAGCTTTAACTAGCTCTTCTTAATAGATTTCTATAGCTACTACTCTTTTTAGTACTACTATTACTAATATATATATTTATTTAGTAAGTCTTTTAGCTTTCTATAAGCTATCTATTAATATAGGTAATAGCTTTATTAACTACCTTATTATAGCTATCTATACTAAGAAGCACTTTTATTATTAAATATATAACTTTAGATATTAATACTCTTTACCTTTTAGTATTTAGAGAGGTATAGAGCTAGTATACTTAAAGCTAGTATATCTATAAGAATTACTTTTCTACCTAGTTATTATATATAGAGAAGCTATAGCTCTATAGATAATATCTACTAGTCTTTAGGCTTAATAAAGCTTTATTCTATACTCTTAAACTTACTTTCTCTTTATTCTAATAATATAGTAAGTATTTACTAAGTTTAGTAATACTTAGAAATATTTAAACTTAGCTTAAGAGAGGCTTTTTATAAGTCTATTTATTAATATCTTATCTATAAATATATAGAGTACTTTAAAAGTACTCTTTATATACTCTTAATATAGCTATATATTTTAAATATTAATATATTATAGATAGATTAAAATATACTCTCCCTCTCTAACTACTAGTTAAATAGTTTGCTAATTATTATAATAGACTTTCTAAATATCTCTAAGCTCTAAAATAAGATTATAGTATAGCTTTTAAAAAGCTATTATCTCTTTAGTAATATACTTAAGGCTTAGAAGCTCTACTTTAGTTATTAATATTATAACTATTACTTAATAAGCTACTTTTTACTAAATTATATCTCTAAAGAGTATTATTATATAGCTTTATAATAATCTATAAGTCTCTTTATTATTAATAAATAAGATATTACTAGTAATTAGTAATAAGGAAGTTTCTTTATTACCCTCTAAGCTACTATAGTAGATTATAAAGTAATAAGTTATATAGAGATACTATATATACTACCTTACTATAGCAAAGTAATATATACTTAAATTTATAAAAAAGTAAAAGAGTTATATTATAGTAAAAACTACTTTAAGATATATTATTATTACTATATATAGAATACTTTTAATAAGTAATTAGTAATCCTTAACTTTTATAGTTATAGCCTCACTAAAGTTCTTTATAAACTTAGTAATTAATATAGAAGTACTTAGATAGATATTATTATAGAGGCTAAAGCACTCTATAATAGTCTTAATATACTAGTTATAGATTAGGTAGATCTTTTTAGCTACTTAATCTTATATAATATATATTCTAAGATATTATTTAATAAAGCTTAGTTTATATAGTTTATATAGTTTCTTAATCTCTTATATAAGCTTTTAAGCTTTAGAAGTATAATCTTAATAAAATAAAATAAGGATATTATTAAGATAGAATAGAAGCAGAACCTTATAATATTTATTTTAAAAAAGGTAGAGCCTTTTATTATATAGAGAGAGCTTAAGCTTATATAAGGCTATAGAGAATTTCTTATACTATAAAAGAGGTATATTCTTTAAGCTATATAAAGCTCTATTAAGCTCTATAACTTTACTAACTTACTTAAAGCTATTTAGAAAATAGTAAGTAACTAGTTCTCTATTTAGGTTAATATCTATATTTAAAATATATTAATAATATTAAATTAGAGTATTTTATAGTTAAACTAGGCTATAATTATTACTACTATATATAAGCTTTAGGCTATAAGTATAGTAGTATAAGTTAAGCTAAGAGAAGAGGTATCTTATATATCTCTTTATATATAGATTTATACTTTATAGATATTAAGGTAGTTATCTTAAAACTTATAAATATATACCTACTTTAAGAAAAGAGGTTTTAAGTATATCTTAGATTAGTAAATAATATACTAAGTTCTCTTAGCTATAAGCTTATTAATTTCCTTATTTATAGCTTCTTAAAATATATCTTAGAGCAGCTATTTTAGCTTTCTAACTTTAAAATAGTTACTTAGAGGCTTTAAGAAGTCTTCTATAAAATATATTATCTTCTACTTAGTATTTAGATATATCTTAGAGTTATTTTATAAATATACTATAATAGTAAAGTATAGAGTTTTATATCTAAGAGTGCTTTCTATAATAGCTTTATGCTAATTAGGTATAAAAATTATAAAAAAAGCATTTTAATAGTTATTTAGTAAGCTTTTTTCTAAATAAAGAGTTATAAAGACTCTTAGATATTACTCTCTAGTACTCTATTATATTAAAAGCTTATAGTTAATCTATTAGTATTAATAATAAGTAGGTTAGAAATCTATTTTAGCTACTAAAAAGAAGTCTTATCTAGATTACTATAAACTCTCTTTTTTTATAAATACTTAAGTAGCTAGTTTTTAAGTATTTAAAATAGGTAAATATAGATTTATACTCTTAGTAATAGTATATTATACTTTAGAGTAGAGCTTTAGTATTATAAGAGGGTTTAAACTTAATTCTAATATTCTTTTAGGATTAGAAGTTTATTTAGAAGTAAGTAGTTCTCTCTATATTCTAGCTAGTATACTCTTAGACTATATTATAGTAGTAGTATAAAGCACTTTTAAACTATAAAAATCAGCTAATAGAGAGAACTTAAGCTTATTAATAGTTTATTTATTTATTATAAAGTTACTATTTACTTTATTAAGTATCTCTAAAATGTTAAAAACTATATTAGAGAATTTAATAGATATTTTAACCTTATTAATAATTATCTAAATACTCTAAATATCTATAGCCTCCTTTTTATTATCTAGAAAGTAGAATTTTAACTTATTAAAGTATATATTATATATAATAATAACCTAGTTAAGTATAGAAACCTAGATTCTATATAAGTTATATATTTCTAGTATATATTCTATAAAGTATCTAAGATAAGCCCTAGAGTTAACTTTATAATAGTATCTTTTAATATCTTTTTTATAACTCTCTTTAAGGAGATAAGCTTTATAGCTATAGATATATAAGCCTCTTTAATATAAATATAGATCTTAGTATATAGTAAGTATAAAGTCTAGTTACTATTATTAAAAGTAGTTCTAGAACTACTTAAGTTTTATCTAAATAGGGCTTTATTAGTTATTTATAGTATATAAGCTAATATTAAAGATAAAAACTACTACTCTCTAAGCCTCTAAGATAAGATATTTTAGTAAGTAAGTAGTAGTTAGTATTATAAATACTTTTAGAATAATTTCTAAGCTAGTATACTCTCTACTATCTATAAACTTCTTAATATTTACTAATAGAAGCTTAAAATTAATTCTAAGCTTCTCTATCTATTATTTATATTAAGTAAAGCTTTATATAGTAATAATAATATACTTAATATTATAGTAAATCTTATAGATAGTAAGTCCCTACTATCTTTATACTTAGTATTTAAATATTTAGAGTATCTTAAATACTTTATTATACTTTTTTAAGACTAGGGAAATTCTAAAGAGTCTTTTACTATACTTATCTTTAATAAGGAATATCTAGGTATATAGTTTACTAAGCTTTTAGTAGTTAAAGAGGTTTTAAGCTATATAGTAATAGAAATAGAGAGATCTAGCCTTAAATATACTATATAAGATAACTTACTAAGTATATACTTAAGTATAGAATTTATATTAAATATATAATAGACTCTTAATCCTCACCCCCTAAGTATTGTATATTAGGTATTTAAGAACGCTCTAGCTTAAATAACTAGCTTAGAGATACTATAGTTATATATTATTAAACCTTTTAGCTATATAATAGTATAAGAGGTATATTAGCTTTTAGTTATTTAAGAGAGCTATAATATCTATATTACTTATAGAAATACTTAAACTAAGTAAGTAGATAGAGATAGAGTTATATTTAAAAAAAAACTAGATTACTCTTATATAGTAGCTACTTTATATAAGCAAACTTAGCCAGCTTACTAAACTATAAAGAGCAGTTATAGCTCTTATACTAAATACCTATTTTAAAAAGGAGCACTTTCTAAAATAATATTAATATATATATTTTTAATAATAGTAATATTATTTAAGGTTAGAGTGCTCTTTTTACCTATTAAGGTATCTTTAAATATACCTTAAATAATCTAAGTGCCCCTCTTAATAATTAGTATATTTATATTACTAACTTTAATTACTTTATTATTATATAAGTATATAAAGATACTAGAAACTAGCTTTTTCTTATTATTAATAATATAGAGAGCTCTATAATTATCTAGAATAATACTATTAGAGAGAGTATATAGTTTCTTAAAAAATATAAATACTATATAATAAATTTAGATTACTTAGCTTTTATCTTTAAAAAGGCTTTAGTTAATAATATAATAGGAAATATTATTAAGAAGTTACTCTTTATTACTAATACTACTTTTATTACTATATCTATTCTAGCTATTACTATAGTATCTATTATAGCTATAGTTAGATAAGTACTAACTGCTCTTCTAAAACTCCTTTATAATTTACTCTATATATATAAAGTTATTATAGATATAGCCCTACTATAGAAATATTACTATCTCCTATATATATTATACTTTATTCTTTAGTATTTTATAGTTCTTAAAGCTATTTTTTAGTAAGTCTATAAATATCTATTAAATATAGCTATAGTTTTATAAGGTTTATTTATAGTATTATCTATAGAGATAGCTAGAGATCTTATTAAGTATTACTACTAAAAAGAAAGTATCTAAAGCAGTTTATAAAGCTTAAAATAGATTCTCTAAGTTAAAGCAGTCTATAAAAATAGTATATACTCTAAATAATTTACTAAAACTCTTAGTAAAAGCTAGCTTACTATAAATCTTAGTAATAAGGATAATTCTAAGTTCTTTAAGTAAGAGATAAAGTATTTTAATCTTTTTTACTTAAATAACTAAATCTAGCTAGTTTTAAGCCTAAGTAGAAGCTATTTTATAGTATACTACCTTAAAAGAAGTATATTTACTATAGCTTCTCTTAGTATTAATAATATTCTAGCTTACTACTAGCTTATAGAGATAGTATTACTCTCTATACTACTTAGTAAGCTAAGTAGTATACTTAGTATACTTTAAAATATCTTTATAATCTTAATATACTTATTTCTATATATTATTATTAAAGTAGGTAAGTTACTATTTAAGAAAATAGAGTATATTTTAAAGGTTAATCTAGAACTTATTATTCTTATTATTAAGCTTTATTTCTACTACCTTAAGATAAACTATATTAATAGTTTAATAAATAAGTATCTAATAGTTATAGTATTAATAAAGACTGGAGCCGTGAGAGCTAGAAAGGACAGCAAATAACACAACTCTACCCACAAACAGGCTAGAATAATAAAACTAGGCTTAAAAGATATATAAAGTAATTTACAGATCTAATTAAAAGAGATCACTGAAAATAAGCATAAACTTGCTGAGAAAATCCTAAAAAACTTAAGAATTAAGTATTAAGGTATTAATAATAATAATAATAAGTTCTCCTCCCCTTTATGCTTCTTCTCCCTCCTTAACTATAGTTCTTCTATAATAGACCTATATGCTAAGAGAGCTCTCTTAGAAATTACACTGCTAAGTCCCACTTATCCTATCCTAGTATAAGGTAATCTATAATAAGAGGTTTATACTATTAATAGAGAGATACTTAAGTATATCACTCTACTTATCTTAGATATCTTTATACTTAATAGAGGTTAGTAGAGTTAGCTTTATAAGCTTAGAAGTAGTAAGACTTACTCTACTAACTTATTAAAAAGCATTAAACTTCTTATTCTTAATAATATTAATAAAGTTATTATACTTAGTAGTCTTATAGAATATCTAAAAGAGATTTCCCTTTTACTTTTAAAGAGCTACTTTATACTTATTAAAATTAGCTTTATACTTAGCTTAGAGATAGTTATTATACTTATCTATAAACTCCTAAATAGTTAGAGTGTTCTTAAGAATATTAAAAAGCTTCTTAATATTAGGGCTATTAAGATTAAGATACTTCTAAATACCCTTACTCTATATAGATAAGTATAAGTTAAGATATTAATAAGGCTAGTTAGTAGAGCTCTAGAGCCTTACTTTTAGAGAAAAGGTTATTAAACAGTATATAGCTATTATTATAAAGTTACTTTAAAAAAGGTTTTTAAGTATTATAAAGTTATTTTAAATAAGCAAAAAATAATAAGAGAAAAGCTACTTACCCTTTTCTAAGCTTAGAGAGGTTAGAGAGATATTTATAAGCTATAGAGGTAGGCTTATAACTATTATAAGCTATAGATAGGGGTAAGGGTAAGTTATAAAGAGTAACTATCTTAGCTATAGATTAGTATATATAAAAAGTATAGTAAAATAGTCTATAGTATATAATTATATAATTATACACTATAGTGCACAGCTACTATAGCCTTATAAGGCTAAGAGTGCTATAAACCGCATTGCAATAATAGATTTTTGAGATAATATCTTAAGCAGTAAGCTATATATACTATATATACTTTAAGGGAGGATATACGATATTATTTAAATATCTTAAAAACCCTTTATAAATAAGATCTATAAAATATATAATAAATAATAATACTTAATAATATACTATATAATATAACACAGTATATTATAGTATTAATAATACTATCTATACTGTGAATAGAAAGGTTTAGAAAGTTCTAGAAAGCCTTACCTTTAATAAGCTTTCTAGCTAGAAATAAAAGGGTTTAAGCTATAACTTTAATATATAACTAAGCCTAAATAGGCTAAATATCTATGCAATATACTATATAAGCTATTATATAATTAATTATATAATAGAAGCCTCTAGAAGGGCTAGAATAAGTATAAATAACTCCTCTCGTTTGCTTACTAACAGAAACATATAGAGTTTCTATATTATTATCCTTAACTAGTAGAGAGCATAGGTTAAAGTGCCTCTATAGTGTTTCCCAAATTATATCTATAAACTGGGTGAATTTATTATAGTCTTTTTTGCAGGGGGGCTGCGTTATAACTATAAACTTAATAACTCCTCTCTCCCTCTATCTAGCTAGTTACTAATTAATAAGCTAAAATTTAATACCTTATTTATTACCTAAGCTACTTTATATAATATTATTATATAATATTATTATATAATATAATTATATAAGTAAGCTACCTTATTAAGAATACTTACTATAGGTAATAATCCCTAAGCTATATTTCTATCTATAAATTAAATAGGTAAAGTGCTTTATTATTTAACGTAGAAAGAAATAGATATCCTTACTTTATATCTCTTAGTTAGAGTAATTCTAAGTTTAAGTAGGTATTAGTGGTGTTAATAATTTTTGCTATAAGTTATTATAGTATTTTAGTATCTTTTACTATATCTATTAGTAGGTTATTTACTATATACTAAATAATATATTATTTTAGTATAAAGTTATTAGTAATATTAAATATACTCCTTATCTAGGTATAAGTTATAATTCTAGATTAAAATAATTCCTCCTTAATAATTATAAGATTATTAATAATACTAGTGTTATAGTAAGTAATTTAAGCATTTTAGGTAAAGGTTTTATAATACTTTGGTATATATAAATATAGATATTATAGATCTTTAGTATTTTCAAAGAATAGTAATATAAATATAGAGAGAGTAGATCTTAAGCTTAAATATAGTAATTCTATTAAAATAGATAATTCTATAGTAGAACTCTTATTATATTAGCTTATTATAATATTTATAGATGTCTTATTTATTTCTTATCTCTAACTTTATTATTCAAGTAGTATTAGTGAGTAATAAGTTATATTAATAAAGTTATTATTTATATAATAGATATAGAGATATATTAAGGTCTTTAAGGTAGGTATACTATAAGCAAACCTACTCTTCTTATCTTTATAACCTAAGTAGCATAAAGGTGAGTTCCTCATATACTAAATTATTAATCTAATATAGAAGTTATTACTTTATCTCTTTAAGTAATACTCTTACTAATCTATAGAAGTTAAGTAGTATAATATATAAGATTAACTACTAATTAGTGTTAGATTTACACTAAATCTAAGATTATATAGAACTTAGGGCTCCCTTTATATATATATATTAAAAGCCTTAAGCTAATATTTATCTATTTAGAAGTTCCACTTACCTTTATAGATAGTAGTATTAGACTATATATACATGCTCTATAATAGGTTATATAACTTTATATATATCTATATATTATAGTGTTTATCCTACTGCTTTGTGGGTTATAGTGTTAGCGTAATAATATATATAGTATTTCTTTATTTATTACTTTTAGTTCTATAGTATTATTAATAATTAAAAGTCTAACTACGTAAGCTATTTGTAAACTAAATTCTGCCGCTTTATAGAGATAACTTAGCTCCTAAATATAGTATATTACTTATAGACTAATAGTAGTATTAAGAAAAAGAACTAAGATATTTAAGCTATTTTATAAATATCTATAACTTAAGTATAATATAATTAAGAGTAGTTATTACTAACTGCTTAGTTAGCTCTTTATAATAAAGTTAGTAATATAACTAGCTTCTCTTTCTTTTTCTTAGAATATAGCTATTATACTAACTCTATATTAATAATTAAAAATAAAAAGTACTCTCTTAAGTTATATAGTAGCTACTCTCTTAGTAACTAAGCTAAAACAAATAGTTAGCTTTATTTAAGTTAGTATAACAGCAGCTAAATAATAAAGTAAAGATATTATAAATTAATATAGAGAGCTAGCAGAAGAGTTTTAAGTAAGTAATAAAGTCTAGCTCTTAATAATAGATTATAAAAGCTTTAAGCTTAATATAAAGCTCTCTTAGCTATACTATAAGTATATTATTATTAATATATTAAGCTTATATATTATCAAATCTAATATGCTTAGGAATATTAAGTTTAAGTTTTATATTAACTTCTTCTATAGAGTACTTAATAACTTTCTATTAATATAAATAAAGCTAACTTCTAGCTCTTATTAATTATTATAAATAATAATAAATTTAAGTAATATATAGAGGATATCTATATAGTATAGTAAAAACAAATAAGCTATAACTAGTAATATAAGGTTTTAATTAAATAAGAGATATATATATAACTTACTTAAGAGCTTCTAAAAGCTATATTAAAGATTATAGTAATTAATTAATATAAAGAGAAGTATTATAGTATAATAAGTAATAATAGTAACCTAGTTTATACTTAAAGAGGACTAGCTAGAGAGAAGAGATAATATTATAAACTATCTTTAAGTTAGAACTACTTATGATTCTACTTAACCTTACTACTTTAAAGCTTACTTAATACTTACTTAGTAGTTCTCTATAGACTAGTAAAATCTCTACTAAAGAAGAGAACTTCCCTTTTTCTCTTTAGCTCTAAATAAATAGTATTATAGTTACTTCTTATTAAATAAACTCAGGTGTACTCCTTTATATTAACTAAGTTATTTTATTTAGTAGTTTTATAGATTAATTAAGAGGCAGGCTTCTTAGCTTTCTACTTCTTTAGAGATACGTTATATTTATTAAAATTAGCTTTATATTTAACTTAGGGGTACATATTATACTTATTTCTAAACTTCTATATAATTCAAGTACTTTAAGTATATTAAAAAGCTTTTTAATATTAAAACTATTAAGATTACAGTACTTCTAAATATCTTTACTCTATATAAATAAATATAAATTAATAGATTAATAAGACTAATTAATAGAGCTCTAGAGCTTTACTTCTAGAAAGAAAGCTTTTAATTAATATATAGCTATAATTATAATATTATATTAAGAAATAAAAAGTAATAAGAGAGAAAGCTACTTTTCTTTTTTTTAAGCTTAGAGAAAGTAGAGAGGTATTTAAAAGCTATAGAGCTAGGCTTATAATTATTATAAGCTATAAATAGAAATAAGAATTAGTTATAAAAAGTAACTATTTTAGCTATAGATTAGTATTTATAGAAAGTATAATAAAATAAACTATACTATATAATTATATAATTGCGCGCTATATTATATAGCTACTTTAGCTATATAAAGCTATAAGTATTATAAACTATATTATAATATATAAGAAACTTTATATTAAATAGTAATAAACTATAAAGTCTTAATAGTACTAAACTTATATACAGTCTTAAGAACACTAATATAAACTTATTACTACTATATATAAAGTAATTATAGCTTCTTAAGTAAAGCTTAAATCTAAAGAGTTTAAGAAAATTATTAAAATAATATATATATATATATATATATATATAAATAGTTTAAAATATAATAAATTAATATTTTTTAATAATCTTAAAAGCATTATATTTAGGTAGTAAAAAGCTAGAAATGTAACTTAGGGCAGACTTAGTATAGATACAGCTTTTTAACATTGTTAAGGGTCTTTTAACCCCCTACATGAGTAGGGAGTATACCCCGACGCAGCTTCCTAAGGTAGTACGACAAGATACGCAAGGACCCGCTGAGAAATTTACTCACCAAGTGGTCTAGGTACCTACCTAAGCTGGCAAACGTTGTCTCAGCTTTTGCCAGCCTCCCTCCACCGAACTTATTCTCGAACGTGTGCAGCGCCCAAGGAGGCTGTCATCTCATTCACATAGTCTAGTCACGGGAATCGCATTCATCAGTCAAAGCTAAGGTACTAAGGTGCATCTTTGCTCCCGAAGACACGACAATCGTCGCTGACTTACCACACGCTATTAGTTAACACATTCCATTGTCGTGCCCCAATCTCCTACCATGCTGCATCGGCCTTGGTAGTGCTGCTCGCCACGACCCACGCCGTACGTCTTGTCCTATCCGAACCTGCAGTGCTTCTGGGGTCTGCTTTCCTCGATCCCTAGTCGCGCATCATCGTCTTCCCTGCCATCGACACTCGTTTGCATCAGCAAGTAGAGATACTCGGGTCCCCTATTGCAATATCTTGACATGCGATGTCTCTTGTACACAATCTGAAATCGGGAGAGAAGGGGCGGGAAAAGACATCGCGCTGCGACTTAACACCGATGTCTCGCTAATGATATGATTACGAGCTACAGACAAACTGACTGATCAGTCTCATCCACACAGCTTTCCCGCCCGTTATTATTGTTCCTCCTGGTTCTTCTCTCTTTCTTCCTCAACCTTTCTCGGTTTTTCTCGTCCTAGTACAGCTTCAGTCGACTCGCCCTGGTAACTCCAACACAACCTGGGTATCACCACATGAACACGAGCGCAACAAGGTACCCTGGTCTCCGCCGAGTTTCCACCTGGGAGCTCCCAACCTACTCCACGCCTACTCCTTCTCTCCGCACATTTACTGGATTTTGGACCTGGGCCTTGGGAACGCACGGCTCTCATCCCCGCCACACGCTCTCGCCGTGCTACACCACCAATTTCGACGGGGACTCTGGTATTATATTGCCCATGGCCATTCGCTGACACTCTGCCGTCTTGCTGCTTTCTTGTCAGTTTAGTTCCGTGTTTCAGAGCGCCTTCCACAAAATGTCACCGCTTCCTGGAGTCCCACAGGTCTATGCAACGGTTCGTGGGTCCCGATTGTCGTCGCGAGCTCTGGATAAAGTAAACAAAGAGCTGATTACCACACCTGTATAGCTTCTGTTAAACGACACATATCTCCCAGGTTAGTTTTGGGCACTCAAACCGCGCCTTGCAACAACACTGACACATTTTGCTTCCAGGCGCATTAGTCCTCGCTCATTCTCTGCGCGATGCAGGCACTTCGAAACAGCTGGCCGTTTTGGTCACACTCGACACCGTCTCCGCTGAGGTTATCACAGAGCTCAAGGTGGGTTATGCTTGCTCATCGAGCTTTCCCAAGCTTGTGCTAATTCGTGGCATCCAGACTGTGTACGACCATGTCATTCCTGTCCCGAGAATACGCAACGACCGGCCCGCCAACCTCTACCTTATGAACCGGCCTGACCTGCACTCTGCATTCACGAAGGTCAACCTCTGGCGGCAGACCCAATTCTCCAAGATCGTATACATTGACGCTGATGTTGTGGCTTACCGAGCTCCCGATGAGCTCTTCGAGATTGCTGCGCCCTTTTCGGCAACACCCGACATTGGCTGGCCTGACCTCTTCAACACAGGCGTAATGGTCCTGAGCCCAAACATGGGTGATTACTATGCTCTTATGGCTATGGCCGAGCGAGGCATCTCGTTTGATGGTGCCGATCAGGGTCTACTCAACATGCATTTCAAGAACACGTACAACCGCATCAGCTTCACCTACAATGTTACCCCGTCAGCGCACTACCAATACATCCCAGCCTACCGCCACTTCCAATCGAGCATAAACATGGTGCACTTTATTGGTCCTGACAAGCCCTGGTTCAAGGGGCGTCAGCCAAGCCAGAGCGACTCACCGTTTGAAGACATGGTTGGGAGATGGTGGGCCGTCTATGATAGGCACTACCGAGCTACAGTATGTTTCACGAAGAGATCACAGCGCAAAAGCTCACGTCGTGCCAGGAAACGAGATCGGCTCCTCTCCCACAGCACCACGAGCAAAACGTTCTGGAACTTGTCCAGTACTTTACTAAGGGAGAATTCCAGCCGCAGCCGCAGCCGCAGCCGGGAGCTACTCATGAAGCATCAACGGGTGAGCACTATCGCGTGGCACAAACCTCTCATGGCCATGGTGCTCATGGCCATCCCCACCACGCTGCCCATGACCCTCCACATGAGCCACACGTCCACCATGAATCACCGCATCGTGACCACAGTCGAGGATCTCGGCCTGAGATTGTGCATAGGCTGGTCCCTTGTCGTTTTCCCCTCCGCAAGTCCTTTACTGCTTTTATTGAACGAAAGCTGAGGCCCGATTAGAGCAGGTTTCAGTGCACCAGGAGCGAGGATCGTCACCACCACTCGTTGGGCCACCGCGAGAGCCAAGTCCTCCTCCCGCGCCGACATGGGATGCTCAGAGGTATGTCTAGACCTGGCTTCTGGGAGACTCTTATTAATTGTCCAGACAACCGCCCCCAGCAGATTCGAGACCGGAGGCGCTGAACTTCCCCTCGCAAACTTATGAAATGTCTCAAGACCCGGCTCCATTTGTGCCTCCCGAAAGATACCCGAGTCCGCCACGCAACATGTGGTACGAGGTGCCAAAAGAGAAGCCTTCGCAGAAGCCCCGACCGATCTTCCCCTGGGAGGAGAATCAGCCCAAGCCGACCAGAATTTTCATTGAGGAACCCGAGCCGTCGACCGAGGAGTCATCGAGCACACCGACTGGTGAGCAAACGGCATTGTCCATGTTCCAGGCGCCTGCTGAGCCGTCACTTCTAGGATCATTGACAACTGGTCAAAAGAGCGAGCCCAGCACCCCATCCACCCCGACCATCAGAGTTGCCCCGTCCGATCCTTGGACCGCCTTCACACGAAGCAATGCCTGGGACGAAGTGCCCGAGATCGAGCGCTACGTCGAAGGTCTCCAGAAGCATCGTCGTGGGAAAAGCCAGAGCTCGATTGGCATCTCTGGTGGGACGGCGGCAAAGGAGCATGGGCTCAAACTCACAGACTTCCCTAGTGTCATCGAAAGACCTAGTCTTCCAGTCACTCCCGCGCCCATTCGTCGGCCAAAGTTCTGGGGCGGTGGTGGCCCCGGAACCGGCGAAGACGAAGACGAGGAGGGGCTGCCGGTCGCTCAAGGCGTACCGCCGCAGTCCGACTGGGTATGTGTGCATGGAATTCGGTGGACTCCTGCAGACTGCCTTTGCCATTTGACTAACAATATGCCAACTTACAAGGATCCTGCGGCTCAGCTTCAAAAGTTGGCCAAGCAGCAGTCGGAGGCTTTGCTGAAGAAGCTTGGCGGTGAAGGAGGTCCCGAGGGTGTGAGTCGCGAGATCCCAACACGTCCCTTGCCGTTTGGCTCCGAGGGTGTTTTTTCACCTACTTATGTTGCGCAGTCATCTGGAGGGGTGGTACTCAGTCCGCAGCCGGTAAAAGGCGGCGTTGCTTCGAGTATTGTGCGCAATCTTGGCGGCGAGGAGGATCACTCGACAGCGCCCCGGACTTCCGGTACTGCTGCGTCGTCGGCGGCGGCCATCCCGGAGCCGTCGTATCAGGGCCCGGGAGCCGCATGGGAAAAAGGTGAAGATGTGCCACTGAAGGAGACGCCCGCGTTGCCCACGGAAGAGGAGCGCGATGTGCTCGATACGTAGGGAGGCGATAAAATGTTAGCATTCCTTGTCTAACACTTAATCCAGACAGCAGCAATTGGGTGTGTACGTGCATAGGTGCTGCATTATACTATACCAAAAGACAGTGGCGATATGGTAGTGTATGCCGAGGGACATGATGTCTGGGAGAACTGGGGACGGGTAGCGATGGCACATAATTCGCATTATGTGGTTCAAGTGGCGTATAATGTGAAGGAAGTTTACTGAGAGATGCCTCGGGTTTAAAGTTACAGTGTCCTTACGTGAACGACGCGCTAGTTAGTATTCCTACAAAAGTGGTATGATTTTTTACACCAAGACCAAAACCGCCAAGAACGCCACTGAATGCCTGCCTGTCTGCCTGCTCGCTTGCTACCTCGTTTACTCGTCATCTTCGGCCTCTTCGACCGTGACGGCCTTGCCCTTTCCTTTGCTGCTATCCTCAGCGCGTTCCTCTTGCGCCGGAGCTGCCTCTGAAATTCTTGTCGCAGAATCATCGCGCCTGCGATCATCAGTTGAAGACTCAGATGGTGTCGCGTTGCTCAGGCCGGATAAGCCCCTGCCGCTTCCGAAGAGCTGGTTGGCGCCGCCCCAGTTGGGAAGCACTGGGTTCGGAGCAAGCACAGGTGGCGACTCAACTCGCTCCGCGGCAACGTTGGGGCCAGAAGAAGTCTCCTGCCTAGCCTCAGGCTCGTTGGGTTGCGAGGTGAAGCCCAAATTGGCTTGTGTGGCCGAGGTATTTGTCTCGGGCACTTGCGCGGGAGCAGACTGAGATGGCGTGGAGGCTCGAGCTTCTGAAGTCTCTCCTGAGGCTGTCAGCGCAGATTCTGGGGAGGCCTGGGATGAAGCCGCAACAGGGCCGCCGTCCAACCGCTGAAGAGGTAGAAGAGACCATCCTGGAGGGATGACAACGCCCTCCGGGAGCTCAGCGCTACCAGCGGGTATCGCATTTGCTTGATTAGCCGCTCCATGTCTCGTTACCACAGGTGCGTTAACCCTCAACTGTTGAGAGATTGGCAATTGTGTCAAAGGCATCGGCGGAATAGGTAGCTGGTTCGGTAACTGTGCTGTTGTCGTATCAACGGCGGCGTTGGAACCGGCGTTCTGGCCAGCATTGTGCAGCATAGTTTGTACCTGCTCCTGCTGCTGTTGTATCCGCCGGATTCTAGCCAGCTCTGCCGTCAGAAGCTGGAGCGTTTGCAATTCATTGTGCATGTGTTGAAGGGACAAAACCTCCCGCTGAATCATTTGCTCGAGTTGATGTAGCTGTCCACGGATTGCTGTCATGTTGTTATTACCCGGCGTTTGTGCAGCTGGGGTAAATGGCCCTGCCGGGATTGTTTGAGGAGGCGTTGGAATTGCTTCAGGCGGAACACCCATCTGCTGCGCCAATATCTGCATGTTCTCCCCCTGAGCAAAGCCCAGACGGAGAGGGCCGAGTTGAAATACTCGGGCGGCACCGTTTCTAGGGGCTTGCTGAGCGGGTTGGGCTCCAGGAGCAGCTGCTGCGTTGTCTGCAGGTGGCTGCTGTCCGGCGGGAGCCGCAGGCGCAGCCGCCAAACCACCGAACCCAATTCTGGCGAGTACGGCCTCCCGGTTCTGTGGAGCTGCGGCATTGTTACTGACGACGACCGGGCTTCTGCAAGTTGGGCAGACTTGTTGACGCTCCAACCAGCTTTTGAGGCATCCAAAGTGAAGAATATGTCCGCACGGCAGCTTCTTGGGACGTACGCGTTCGACTGTCCCAGAGTTGGGGTCCCATAGTCGCATTTCCTCTCTGCAGATGATGCATGTGTCTTCGCGAGAAAGCTCCTCTTGCGTGGCATCGGGATACTTGTTCATGTCCTCAACAGCCTTTCGGTAGCGCCACAAGGCCGAACCTCTCTTGATGACGGAGCGGGCAGTCATAAAGAGGTCTCGCATAATGTGGATAGGGAGGCCGTAAAAGGTCAGAAGGATGCCAAAGAAGACCAAGTAAATGGCAAGTTTGACGCAGTCTAAATTGTCAGTGTGTGTCTGACACAATATTCAGCCAACTTACCAGCAATGAGATCCAGAATCAGGATCCACTGACCCTTTGCCTCCCATCCCGGAACTTCAATGTCCATCTCATCGATGTCCTCCTCCCGAGGCATTTCCGCTTCTTCGGCTGCGCTGTCATCCTGTTCTCTTTGCCGAAGCAGCTCCTCGCGCTCCTCCCTGACCTGTCTTCGTCGCTCCTCCAGCCGCTGCCTTGTTTGGGTCTTGACGATGTTCTGTTCCATGACTGATACCATGTAACGTATGCCCGTCCGTGCCGAGCATGTTGCCAAGACAGCAAACTCAAACAGGAACATGACCATCATGTTGGGCCGCGCTTGCTGGATGACTGTGTTTATAGTGTATCGCAGAAGCCATGTATCGTATATCAAGCTGAGTAGGAGCGAAATACTGAGTCGGGTGTGGAAGAGGCCGGGATTCGTAGGTGGCTGCTGTTCAAGGACCTCGACGCGGCCGTCACCGATCCATCCCCAAACCTTGCCTGTCACCAGAGCAGTGAACATAACGAGGAACCATGCGCCAATCTCTTCTCTGAATATCGTCATCGCCAGACACGTTTCGGTAATGGCGAACCATGCTCTCTCGGAAAGCTGCTCAACCTCGACTTGCCGCAGTGGGCCATACAGAAGTCGCTGTAAGCCGTAAATTAAGGTGCCGTAGATAAGGTATATGAAGTTGACCAGGACCTGCGATTGTTAGCTGGGATTCATCGTGATGATCCAAGACCCAAGACACTAACCAGTAGGCAGAAATTACTCTGCGCGAGGTATACCATGGCCGAATAGAAATTAGCTCGTTGGTGAAAGGCAGACACGACGACCGTAGCCGCCAGGGCCGTGGATACCTGTCGGGAGTCAGTGTGTTGCCTGGGCGGGGAGCGAAGCTGGAGCTCTGTGAACGAGCTTCATAGCTTCCTGGGGAGGACTGACCCCTGCATACCACGCGAGCCTCATCTTGATGTTCGACGGGCTAAAAGCACGGGATGTGTAAATTGAAGTGAGGGAAACCCTCAAGTGCCCATGGTGTTGATGCAAGCCAAAGTAGGTTCGGATACGCTAGGCGTTGGTTGGCACGTCGGAGCTTGTAGTTGATGCCACGTTAGTGACAAGCACCCACTCGTCTGCTGTGGATTACTTGTTGAGCAGTGACGCAGGACACCCTAGGTATGCACTAAACTGAGCACGTGATGGTTCAGGTCGTTCTGGGAGCCGGAACTAACTTAGCCCGACTCCGACGGCAAGATCACATGGTTCGGCCGGTTCCCCGCTGAATTCCGACATCACCAAACCGAGCTCGGAGCCGGTCACTGCAAGTGAAGTTCAGAAAGGCGTTCGATCCTCAGCCGAATATCGCTTGGCTGGTAGCGATGTTCGGCTGGTAGCTGGTCTTTACTTTTTTTAACCCTGTCTGTTGTCAGCGGTCCTGTCTTAGTGTATTTGCCAAACTGCAAACGGCCATGAGCTTTTCAGTTGCAGTCGAGATATCAAACTATCAAGAGCGAAATTCCGGTTGGACCAAACCATAACACCGGCGCTACTTGCCTCTTAAAGTCGCGAGCCACAAATCCCCGGTTGTGTGTGATGTTCTACAGCGGCTACAACAATGACCATTTTCACAAGTTCACAAACATGACATGAACCATGGTGTTGGCCCTGACAATCCCAACCCTGGGCCGTATGAGCAACCTTGAACATCTACACAGTTGAGAGATTCTTGTCAAAGCATCAGTGATTAGAGGCTGCCGTTTATATGATGTAATCGCACAATAACCATCCTGCTTGCTTGGATGGAGCTGAGTACAGCGACTCCTGAGCATCTGGTCGTAGAGCTGAATAGAAGCAGCCCACCCGGAAGGGCTGACACATCTCGAGGTTCGGACATAAACTACACTCCAGTTTCGCATACTTTCGAGTGGAGCCGGAATTCCTGGAATAAATTTTATGACTACATATCCAGACAGATCATGAGCCGCACGTAAAGCTCCAGCTACGGGCTGATGTACGGCTATTTTCTGAGTGATACCAATGTCCAGTCCACTGTGGAAACATAATACGTCCTTTTAGCTTGGTCCATCCCGCAGGATGTAAGTCACTCCGATCATATTTAGGCCGATCCAATCTGATACAGGTGAATACACATACGAAAGGTCGTCTACGAGCCACCCTGCATGGCGGGGAGTCCTCGGGCGAAAGGGGAGCTATGAGAGGTCTTGTCATGTAGGTCTGCGAGGCTTCAGTTGTGAGACCGCTCGGTTTCGATGTGACCGGCAAATGGGCTTGGCACAGTGAAGTTGCAAATATTTGGCGCTCAACTCAGGTCTAGACACAGCTGGTCAATTCATCAAGAGATGCACAGTTCTCTATTCAGGCGAAGCTGTCTGCCTCGCTTTTGAGCAGAGAGCAAACTGATGGAACCGATCATACCACTAGATTGTCCCATGCGGTTTTGTAAGGCTCGAGGTCAGATTCCGCTGCTGGAATTAGTTCCGCAATAAGCGAGGACCCTGAGGCGAGCAAGGAAGTTATCTGGTCCACCACGGTTGGCATCAAAGGTCATGTGTCGTATGTGATATTGTGCTACGTGACGATGATCAGTGGTACGATGAGGCAGGAAGCTGCAGGCATGGGTTATAGCGGCCGACGTGCATACTTTGGTTCGGCCGTAGGCAACTGCAGCTGGGACATGTGTCGAGTCGTCGCAGTCGCAACCCTACAGGCTACAAGCGAAGGGATGAACTTGGGGAAGACAGGCCTACCACGGGCGATGTTGTGCAACCCCGGCACAGATTGGCGCTGGGTTTCCGAGTCAGAAGATGGATGCGTGCCGCCTCGGAGATCTCTGTCATAGACCGGACGGAGAACGACAGCACTGCCAACGACCCATGGACGAGATTGAAGGCATCACCGCCATCATCCATGTCCGGCCAATGTCACCAGCGATGCCGAAGACGAGGAGTGCGACTAACAGATGTACCACGCCTGCAGAGTCACGAAGAGGCGCCACCTGAGGTTTTGATGCAACGGCAACTAGCACATCATCAGCAAACCCCTGCATTATGTCTTGAAGTCGGCGCTCTGCTTGGTGTTGGGCAACAGTATGGCCAGCGATTATCGTGCGTAATTCGATATATTGATGTGTGTGTGTAACTCACTAAGGGGCCAAATTAGCGCCTATATATGAAAATTCAGTGCTGATATAGATCTAATATAAATAACCCATATTTAGGCATAAATTTATATCCTGGAATATCTAACCTGTGCATACCTTACTTATAGTAATATATAGGTTTAATATATCTCCTGAGATCTTAAAATAAAGCTATTATAAAATCTAGATATCCTATTTATATTTCTATTATTATAATACTATTCTTATTACCTTACTTACTAGCTATATAGTATATAGATCTTTATTAAATTATTACTATTATCCCTCCTAGAATTAATCTAAGAGTATTTAGTATAGTGGTTTAGCCTCCTACTTTATTAAGTATATTAAACTAAAAAAGCTAGTAACTTAACCTTAAGGTTTTAGGATTAATTTAGGGTTATAGATACTCTATTAGTTATAATTATATATTTCTAAAAGATAATCTAGCTAAGCCTTAATACTATAAAAATATAGATAACCTTCTAATTATATAGTTAAGCTTAATACTTTAATATAGTAGAGTTTATAGATTTTTATAAGAGGTAACTCTAAGATATCCCTATTTAGTATAATATATACTTAGTTATTTAGGATTAATCTTCTATTATAGAGCTATAGTATCTAGTTCTCTTTTACTATTTAGTTTGGCTAGATATAATAAATAGGTTATTAGTTTAGAATACTAACTAAATATAAGTAATATTAAACTTTAACTATAATAACTTTTTAAATTAAAATAATATAATTATAAATAACTTAGGCTATAAGTAAGTTTTATAATTAGACTTCATATTATTATAATAAGTATAATAAGGTGATTTAAATAGTATAGTTTCTAACTATAGAAGTTACTTTATTATTAAGATATTTAAGGTTAAAGTTTATAAAGGAATATAAAGTAAAATATAATAAGTAGATATAATAAATAAATTATCTCTTATTTAAGAGAGTTATGATTAATTAATAACTAGATATTTACTATCCCTAATTATATAATAAAATAGCTATAATTTTAGGTAGTAAGGGCCTTTATAAAGCTATCTATAACTATCTTATTAGTCTTTATCTATTTAAACTTAACTCTACCTCTTTTAACCTTCTATTATAGCTATAGGTTATTAATATTAATATAGCATAACTTACTAGTTACTTAAGGTTATTTAGTAGTAAGTAGTTAAAGAGTTTAGGTATTATTATAGTATATAGTGAAATTATTATTAAGCTAAAGTTAAAGTTTATTTATAAGTTAAATAACAGTAAGGTACTTCTTTATTATACTTATAAAAGCTATAAGTTCTGCTTTAGTGCTTAAAGTTATAACTTAGTATTATTTTAATAACTTCTAACTAATTAGTCCTCTAAATAATAATATTATATAGCCTTAAGTACTCTTATAAGTAATATTATTATTAGCAAAGGAGATATCTAAGGTATAGTAGAGGATATCCTTATTATTAGTATTAAACTTAATTATAAGGTATCTTATTTACTATAGATAGGTAAGATATTAATTAGCTATAGTGTAGTGCTCCCTTAAGGGATTTAGCAGAAACTCTAAAAGTTATAATAAGATTTTTATAATATTAGGTTTTATAATAATTACTATATAGTTAACTAAGCTAACTTTATATTAATATTAGTTAGCCTCTTTAGCTATTACTTATTAAGGGTTTAATATTAAGTTATCTATTAATATTAACGTTACTATTAATCTCTTTAATATTATTCTATTAATACTAAACTTATTATAGATCCTTTTAATATATTTATCTAGGCAAAGCTATAACTTATATTCATTATAGTTATAGATAATTTAAATACCTAAAAATATACTTAATTTACTTATTTCTTTTATCTTATAAATAGACTTTAGGCTATTAATAATTACCCTTACCTTAGATTTATCTCTCTTTTAGAAAAGTATAGTGATATTATTAATAAATATAAAGATTAGTACTCTATTTAATATAAAGATATAGTTATCTTTATCTAGCAGTTTTATATTTAGAAGCTAGAAAGTTATCTTAAGACTTTACTGCTATAAGAGAGGGAATTAATAGAATCTATATAGAGCTTTATATAAAATAAGGTATTTACCTAGGCAGTTAAATCTAGATAGGTAGTAGATATAGATAACTTTATCTAATATAGTATTTATAAAGGTATTTATAGTATCTAACTATATTAACTTTAGGTTAAATCTTACTATAATTACTATAAAACTTCTAAATAAATATAATATAAGCGTTAAGATATAGATATCTAATCTATTTATAGGTTATAGGTCTCTTCTTATATAAGTCCTTACTTTAAACTTCTTAAGATATCTATACTTATTAAACTTATATATAAATACCTATTTAAGTAAAAGAATTTAGTATCTATCTTTAATATTACTAAGCTATATAAGCTTAAAAGTGCCCTTATTCTAAATAGTTTAATATTTAATATTTATTATAATAAGCTACTTTATTTAGTATAGATATCTCTAAGCCTCTATATAGTTTATTAAAACTAGCTAGAGATCTTAATAATAGATTTTGCCTAAGCTCTTAGCTAATATATCTTTTACTTCCTTATTCTTAAATATATTAGTTAGTAGTAGAAAGTTAGATTAGTCTTAAAAAGTCTCTTAGATATATTATCTTATTAATAACCTTATTATATTAGTAAGTTAGTGATTTAGCTATCTAACTAGAACTCTTTACTTAAATAGTATATTATTATATTGTCCATGGGGTTTTCCTCTTAATCTTATTAATATTATTATTTAAGGTAGTGTTAGTAATATTATAGCTAGTTCTTTAACCTTAATTAATTTAGTAATTAGGCTTATAGCTTAGCCTAGTTTAACTAATTAAGATTAGGACCTCTTATTAGTAGTTAAGGGTAGTGCTAGTAATTACTATACTGCCTCCCCCACCTCCTTAGTTAAAGCAGGTATAGCTAAAGGTTTTTATAATAGCATAGAGCTTAGTAATTAGGTATTAGCATTATTCTAAAGATCTTTCTAAAGCTATTAATTTAGTTTATAAAGCTCTTTATCTCTATTCTATATTACTAAGTCTATAGAAAGTTTCTCTACTATTAGATCTAGCTACTTTATCTTAAGCTACTTAAATATAAATTAAAGCTCTTATTAATAAAGGAGACTAGTATCTTTAAGCCTTAGATTATATATAATACTCTTATTAAATATTATATTATATATATATAGTACTTTGCTTAATATAAATATCTAGACTCTATAGATATTAGTACTATTATATCTATAAAGGTAGCTAATATATACTCTTAGCAGGGTTTTATTAGAGTACTATTTATCTTATTTATAAGTTATTATTAATAAGTATACTTAGTAGCTATATCTCTTTATATAACTAACTTAAGAGACTTTAGAGTAATAGTAAGCAGTGTTTAGTTATCTATTTAGCTACTTATTAATAAGGCCTTTAGGGGTCTTCTACTTATAGTAATATCTATCTAGCCTATTTACTATATATATTCCTGCTTTAATAAGCTCTAGAGCTAGAGATTTAGGAAATCTTAACTAATTTTATAGAGCTTTAGTGATTATAAAGAGAATATTACTATATCTCTCTATAGAGTTTTAAGTATTAGTATAGTTTGCTAATCTTTTAATAAGTATACTCTTAGTAGCTATCTATATATTAAAGGTATTATAAAGTGCTATATCTTACTTAAGCTTTATAATAGAGATAGTGATACTATATTATTAGTTAAGATAAGTAATAATATATTAAAGTACTTTAAGACCTTCTTTATAGATATATAGAGTATATCTCTATATAAAATCAGATTAGTAGTTACTAAGTAGCAGGAAATACTTCTCTCTATTATAGAGCTTACTTATTAAGAAGAAGTTAATAATAATATAGTTACTTAGTATTATTAGTTAATAGTTAGGAGGTCTCCTTAATACTTATTAAATAGCCTTATTTATAGTATAGGCTTTATACTTATCTTTTATAATCTCTTTAAGTTTAATATCTATAGTGGTTTTTATAAATTACTTAGAGTCTTTAATACTTAGGTAGCTAAGTATCTTATACTATAACTAAGCTTTAGCCTTAGATAATCTCTAGGTCTTTAATAACTTAAAACTAGCAAAAGATTATTCCTCCTTATCTATTTTAAATTAAACTTACTTAGTGCTCTTAATATAATCCTTATCTTTATTATATAGATAGTATTTAATAATATATTAACCTAATTAATAAAGAGTGAAATAGAGAACTTTACTATACTTATTTTTAAGGCTTAGAACTTTAATTATAAATATAAGTTTCTTATTCTATAGAACTTTTGCTAATAAGAGGGTTATAGAATATAATAGGTAAAACTATATATTAAGTGCTATAATACCCTTCTTATCTATACTACCTTAGTTTAGCTTAACTTTTATCTTATTAATAGCCTTAGTAATAATAGTTTCTTCTCTAGTAAGGATTTATTTTTATTAGGAGTAATTAAGGTTAGTTATATAGTTAATATTATTATAGATATAAAAAGTAGTGCTATAGTTAATAATAATACTATTATAAAGAGTATTATCTATTATAAAGCTAGCTTAGTTATAGCTATAGAAAGAAGATAAATAGGTACTTTTATTATTACTCTAAGTATCTTAACTATAGAGGGAAATATATATATTATTATAGTGTTTTTATAATTAAGAGCAGCTTTATAATAGTTAGTAACTATTATTATTTCTCTAGTTACTACTTAACTTAGCTTTTACCTCCTTAATTATAATCTCTAACTTTATTTACACTTTGCTATTTCTTAAGTTCTATAACTATTTATTTCTAGCTTTAATATAGGCCTTATTAGTAGAGTTATTTATATTATTTAACTTTAGCCTAATTATAGAATTTATATAAAAGCAGTCTATTATTTAGTAGTACTTCTTATAGATAGAGCATTTTAGCTTATTATCCTTTTAATAATATAAAGTTCTAGCTAGGGCTAATACTTTTTATATTAAAGTTATAGCTTTTTTATCCTCTCCCTGCTAAGTTATAAAGCTAGATCTCTTTACTAACTTTATTAATAGGGGTTTAGATAATATAAACTAGTCTAGATAAAATATATAAACCTAGTAGCAAAACTTATAAGCCTGGTTTATATCTATAGTTTATAGAAGAGTAGTTAGCTCTATTTCACTATCTTATCCCTTACTTCTATAATTATTATCTAAGAAGGAGAAAGCAGCCTCTATATAATACTCTAGAGTAATCTCCTTAATAGTATTAAGGAAGTTAGATACTTAAGTAGTAGAACTTATTAAAGATAAAGTCTTAGTCTATATAGCCTCTTCTATAATTTTCTAATAGGTAACTAACTACTTAAATAGCTAGGATTTCTTAACTAAATAAAGATAGGTATTATATTACTAAAGAATATAGTATTATCTTATATAGTTATTAAGTTAAAACTCCTTTTATAATACTTTAAGAATTAATTAAGTATTAAGTTTATTAGTAACTTTACTTAGGTAAATCTAGTTAATTAACGTTATAATATCCCTACTAAGCTTTACTAAGTTATCTCTAATATACTTATATTTCTCTAATTAGCTTTAATATTATAGTTTAGTAATTTAAGCTTTATTATTATATAATAGGTTATTATTATCTAGAAAGATAAGACTAGGCTTATTATTAGTAATAGTTTTATCTAGATTAGTATAGTCTTTAACTCTATATTAGTTAGTAGTTAATATAATATAGTTATATTATTTAACCTAGTTATTATTGCTTTATAAATAAGAGGTATTAATATTTATATTATCTAAGCTTACTTTAAACTCTTATTATTTATTAGATTTGATTTAGTTTATATAAGGGATTTATTATTAATAAAGAGGTAGCTTACTCTTGCTTTTTCTCTAATAATAGATAATTTATTTAATAATATTAGATTTAGGAAAGCCTAGCTAATTTCTTTAGACTTCTCTAGCTTATTATTCTTTTAATATAATTACTAGCTATATTACTTAGCTAAATTAGATACTAAGGTTATAATAACTTTAATTATAGAATTCTAACTTACTTCACTAATTAATAGCTATTATATATTATTAAAAAATAACTATATAATTAAAATACTTATTACTAGAAATTAACTAGCCTTATAACTATTAGGTAATAGTATAGCTAGTAATTATTATATATAATTTAATATATTAATATATATACATAACTCACTAAGGGGCTAAATCAGCGCCTATATATGAAAATTTAGTGCTAATATAGATCTAATATAAATAACCTATATTTAGGTGTAAATTTATATCCTGGAATATCTGACCCGTGCACACCTTGCTTATAGCGATGTGTGGGTCTGACACTTAGCTACTAGAAGAGTGGAGAGAGAAAAGGCATTAGAGACTAAAAGTGTCAGATTATAGGGTCCAGAACGCGCAGTGCGAGTTGGGCGTAATATTAGTCCGGCTCTATATATAGGTCTGAAGTGGCCCGGGCGCGCTCACTGCTATAATAATAAGGATCCTATATATAGTTAGGGGTTAGAAATAAGAGTCTAATAAGCATATTAATTAAAGTTATATAAATAAAGCTATTCTTATACTAAATTATAGTATGCCTAGTGCTCCTCTTATATATTATTAAGCCCCTAAGTTATTACTTATATTTCTAATCTATATATAGCTTAATATTATACTATATATAGCCTGCTTATTATAGTAAGGTACTACTTATAGTTATAATACTTCTTCTTACTAAGAACTTAGTTTATATATATATTAAACCTTTTTAGTATAATCCTCTATAGTAATATTAGCTCTAAATAGCTTTATACTACTCCTCTTATAGAGTTATTTAAAGATTATCCTCCTAAGTGGTTTTATAAATAGGTTTGCTATATTATTTATTAATAATATATACTTAAAATTAACCTTACTATATTTAATAACCTCTTAGATAGGGAAGTTATAAATCTATATATACTTTATATAGTTATTTATAGACTTTCCCTTTATAAGTATAATAGCTTCTATATTATTAATCTATATATAAAGAGGTTTTCTAAGCTCTACTCTAAGTTTACTTAGGAAATTATATATCTAAAGTGTTTTTAATGCTATTAATAATACTATATAATATTTAGCTTTAGTTAAGAACTTAGAGACTATAGCTTGATATTATAATCTCTATAATATAAACTTATTAACTATAAAGAAGATTTATCCTATTATTAAGTATACTATATCTTTATAGCTAGTATAGTTACTATTAAGGCCTCTAGCTACTATATAGTGATTTTACCTACTTTATAACAGACCTTCTAACTCCACGCCGCGCCTCCTGATAATATATATAGTGAGACAGAACAGTGCAGACAGCCCAGTTTAGAGGGTGCCCAGACAGGTATATTAGTTAGCACAGTATAGCAGGACTTTTCACCTTATTAAGAGTAGAGAGGAGAATAGAGGAGCATTATTAATTAGCATTATTATAGTTTATCTTATTATTTAAAAGCTTTTATTACTTTTACTTAATAGGTTATATCTATAATAAGGTTATTATACTTAGAGAGATCTTTTCCTTTATTCTAGGGCTTTTAGATATAAAGCTATAATATTATGATATTTCTATATAAGTGTGTAGGAGTGTGTAGTTTTATTATTTTTATCTTAAGGTTCTTAGCCTGTTTTAATAGTGCTTAGAGGCAGATTCTTCTCTCTTAAGACTTCCTCTATAGTGCTTAAAAGGAGTATACTTCTATACTATATAAATAGACTTATATTTAATATAAAACTATAATATATTATCCTAGCTACTTAATAGAATATTAACTTTATAAACTTAGTAGCTATAATAATAGACTTTATAAAATAATATTTAGAAGTCTCTTTATAGATTTAATCTAAGAAGATACTAGATATAATAGCTATATAGTTAGAGTTTTTAGATAGAAATACTTAAGACTCTAAAAATCTAGCTATAATAGCTTTAGACTTTACTAGATTAAAAAGTTTTCTCTTTTCTTCTTAGTTCTTATAAAAGTAGAGCTAGTATCTGCTTTCTATAACCTAGAATCTGATAATTAGTAATAAAGTAATAAATTAATAATACTAGTTAGGCTAATAAGCTTAACTAAGAGAATTTAAGCTCTATTTTAGTTACTATATAGTTAATATCTATAAAACTAAGGAAATTATAGTATTATATTATTTATAAGAAAGAATAGAAGAGAGTTTATAAACTTATAGATAGAATAGAAGCTATAACTACTCCTAGCTATATTAAGAAGGAGAGCCTATATACTTATAGGAGAAATAGAGGCTATAACTACTTCTAGCCTATAATTTATAATTACTATTTAGGAAGAAAAGGAGGTTAAAGCTCTCTTTCTCTCTATCTACTTAATTATTATAGATTAAATTGCTATATAACTCTTCTCTTTTATTATTAGATAATTTAAATATTAATAAACTTTAATATTAACACTAATATTAAATTATAATAAATTATATTAACTACTTTATATACTATATCTAAGTAATACTCTAAGAAATCTGGGAGAGCTCTTAAAGTTAGTATATTTACTTTAAACTCTTCTAGCTTTAAGAACTATACTCTAGGTATAAAACTCTTTAAAGAAGCTATATTTAAAAGTATTTAGGAATAAGCTCTTTGCTCTACTATTATAGATAATAATAGATCTGAGAAGTTTTTACCTTTATAGTTTTAAAGTACTAAGATTAGTTACTAGGTTTATATTAGTAAGAATATCTATAATAAGTATAAGAACTATAGAGATATAGCTTCTCTTAGACTATAAGGAGCAGGTTTAGGCTAGTAGCTAAATAAGGTTATATCTATAAAGGCTATTACTATACCTTTTATAGAAAACTTAGCCTCTCTACTTACTATTAGTATTATAGAAGTAATTAAGAAATTAGCTAAAACTATATAGAAGCAGTATATTACTGCTCTAATTATCTCTTATAGTTTAGAGGCCTCTAAGTTTACTAGTAATAATATTTCTAACTTCTTTAAGGATTATCTATTCTATACTAAGCTTTATAGATAAGATAAGAAGAAGATAATTATCCTAGTTAGCTAGTACTATATTAAGGCCTATTAGTAAATCTTTAAGAGTATTTCTACTTAATATAATAATTAGCTCTCTCTTAAAGATAACCTCTATAAGATATATAGTATTATAGACCTAAATACTTATCTAGACTCTAATAAGGAGCTTTAAAGCCTTATTTCTAGCTTAGAGATTAGTAATCCTAGATATATCTTTAAATTCCTTACTAAGATTAGTAACTTTTAGAATAAAGCAGCTAAAAGAAGACTTTTTATACTATCTAATATAGAGATTAACTATATTATCTTCTACTACTTTCCTAAATAGACTATAAGATATATTTTAAAGATCCTCTATAAGAACTACTAGAGTTTCCTTCTAGTTTCTTAGATCTAGATAGAGGTTATAATTACTAGATAGGTTTAGTCTTAATAGGTATATATATAACTATAAGGTATTAGAGAGAATATTCTAGCTAGTATACTAGTTACTATTCTTAAATATAAGCAATTAAAAGTATTATCTATAAAGGCTAAGCTAAAAAATAAGATAACTAGTACTTCTAACTAAAAGGCCTAAGTAGATAATCTTACTACCTACCTTAAAGATATAGAGATTAAGCAGATTAAAACTAGATATTACTCTAATACCCCTTAATATAATTATACTATTAATAAAGTTAGTATATATACTACTAATATATCTAATACCTAGCCTATATAGAAGCTTTTATAGTATAACTATTATATAAGGGTATTAGTAAGCAGCGCTAAATGTGTGCTAAACCCTTGCAGAACCCTCGCGGAACCCTTATATATGCACACACACTTTAAAAGGGGCTTCCATACTATTAGGGAAGAAGCTAAGTTATACTTAATATACTACTATATACCTATTATTATATAAAGTTATTATTCTTCTCTAGTCTAGGCCTTTAGCTATACTTATAACCTTATAATTATATAACTTCTATCTTATTTTGAGAAGACTAGCTTAGAATAATAGCTATATGCCTGACTACTTACTATACTGTTACTAATACTAGCGCTAATAGCGAAAATTTTTCAGCCTTATCTACTATACCTACTGTAACGACTATAAGCGATATAGCTATACCCTTAACTATGCTCTTAAGTAATATAGTTATTAGAGAACTCTTATATATTATCTAATACTAAGGTTATAATTATACAGACCTTCTGTAAGCTCCTGCTGCCTGTACACTAACTACTATGCGCTAATATAAGTAACCTCTAGCCTACTCTTATACTATCCTTAAAGAGGACTCTACTCCTATATAAGTAGCAGATTAGCTTACTACTATATAGAATATAAATAACCTCTATAATACCTCTAATAGCTACTATATATAGTGGGTACTTATAAAGCTCTTTTCTATACTCTAGATATATTAGTAAAACTATACTACTATTCTTAGTAATACTATGTGAACTAACTTTTTAGCGTTTACTTACTGATCCTATATTAACCTAGCTCTCTAAGAGTGGTGCCTATATAGCCTACTCTATAAGACCTAACAGAGTATAGATTAGAGTTCCCTCTATTTCTTTACTAAGTAGTTAGTAATACTATAAGTGTTAGAAACACCCTATAAAGATAACTATATACTAGCTTTTTTATTCTTCTATTACCTAAGCTTGTAGGTTTAGAGGGACCTAGAATAGTAGTAGTTTAATAACTAGAGGCTACTAGAGGTAGCTACTACTACTAAATAAGCCTGGGAGATATACTATAAGTAGTATACTATTATAGAAGTATTAGAGACTAAATAGTCTGTAAAGACTATACACCCTGGTTATAGAGACTATATAATATATAGTTATATAGGCTATACTGCTAATAAGTGCTAGAAGAACTATACTTATATTATTTGCTTCTAGAAGGAGCATATAGAAGAGTGCTATTACTAAGCAGCTAGTAAGCTAGTGCTAAAGGTATTAGTAAAGGCACTACTACTAAAGGCGTTTATAAATACTATATAGACTATTAAAGAGGTTAAGTACCTTAATTTGTTAGAAGATAGCTACTAAATACTATAGTTATAGTGTGAAAGACTGCAGTTATATAGCTGTTATTTGGTATATAATTAGCATATTCTTAGTGTTACTGAGATATATAATAGTAATAGGTATATATTAAGTTTATAATAACCCTATACTAGATATTATATAGTTATAGATATATATTAAGTTTATAATAGCTCTGTGCTGTATTTATTATAGGTATATATTAAGTTTATAATAATCCTATATAGTTAGATATTTAATAGGTATATATTAAGTTTGTAATAACTCTATTATATTATAATAACTTTTACTAAATATGTGCTGAATAAGCGCTGAAATAATGCTGAAATAAGTAGTATTTAGATATTTAGATAATTAGATTAAATTATTACAGGATATTGTTTGAATAAGCCTATAGCTAAGCCTATAAGAGCTAATTTGAGCCTTAGAGACTAAGGCCTTAGAGAGGGGGGCAATTATAAGGGTATTAGTAAGCAGTGCTAAATGTGCGCTGAACCCTCGCGGAACCCTTGCGGAACCCTCATACATATATGCATACTTTAAAAGGGGCTCCCGCACTATTAGAAAAGAAGCTAAGTTATACTTAATACACTACTATATACCTATTATTGCATAAAGTTATTATTTTTCCCTAGTCTAGGCCTTTAGCTATACTTATAAGCTTATATATTATAGTAGTAACTCTTATAACTATAGCTCTATATATAGAGAATATAGCTATATGCTTTTTAATCTGAGAGGAGATAGTTACTTAGACTCTATAGGCTTTAAATCTCACTACTAGCTAAGATTTCTGAGATTTATAGAGACTATTAACTCTAATATTTACTATACCTATAGTGAGAAAGGATATCTTACTAGAAATTATAAAGCTGCTAGAGCCTTCTCTAATATAAAACTATACTTATTTTATAGAGGCTACTAGTAGATTAGCACTCTATAAGGTTCCCTCTATATCTAGGTTTCTAATAAAGAGATTAATAAAAGCTACTAATAAGGCTAGTATAACCTAATAATTATTTCTTTTCTAATCCTTATAGCTAGTATAGATAAGACTAAGCAGCTAGAAGCTAGTATTCTTACTCTTTATAGATACTTTCTAAGCCTTTATAGAGTTAAGTTCTAGCTTAAAAGCTATAAGCAGTCTAATAAGTATGCCTAGTATACTATATAGGGAACTCTAAGGCTTTTAATTTCTGCTTTAGCTATAAAGACCCCTTCTATTAGTATAGTGATATTAGATACTACTTATAATATCCTTAATATCTATATACTAGCTCCTAGTACTCTAGCTATAGTCCTCTTTATAGATATAGATATTAACACTATAACTAGATTATAGACTTAGAATTACTATATAATATCTTATTCTGCTACTAGATCTGAGAAGAAAGTTTATATTATAAACCTAAATATAACTTATTTTCCCACTCTACCTCTAGAACCTTATATTAAGGAAGTTATAAATAAGGATAAGGATATTCTAGTTAATAATAGCTTCCTAGAAGCTGCTAAAACCCCTTAATCTAAATCTTTTATTATAATATTAGAGGGCTAAATTCTTACTAAGAACCTATAAGCTAAGTAAGTAGATAGGAAGGTTACTATCCCTAAATCCTTCTTTTACTAGGTCTAGTATAACTATAATAATATAGTCTATAAGTATATAAAGCTAGTTATCTAGAACTACTTCTAGTAGAATAGTAATTAATAGCTAGATATATTTATACTTATAGAGAGAGACCTACTTAGCTATATTATAAAAGCCTCTAGATTAAGCAGCTAGCTTATATAAGAAATTAAATATTAGAATAATATATAAGCAGACTTAACCCTTATATCCTAGTATAAAGCACTCTTATAGGTAGAGGTTAGTGCTATTAAGGCCTATATTTAAGTCTAAGTTTATATTATATATATAGGTATAGAGTAAGTGGGAGGAAGTTATTTATTGTGGCAGAAAAGGAGTAGCTATAGGTAAGAGTCTATATATAGAGCCTTGTGTAGTAGGTGCAGTGCTCAGAGAATAGTGCTAGTAGTGCTAAGAGCTCTGGAGGAGGTCTGGGCTATATAATATACCCTCCTAGAAATAGCAGAGCAGGCTAGTAGAGCAGTCTCTGTAAAGGCAGTTCTGAATAGAAAAGAAGCTATCTATAATAGGGTATATATAACACTTATAGTATATAGTAAGATATTAGTAATATAAGGGGGCTGCTTCTAGTTATTATTAAAGGGGCTTATTAGGTATATAAGCTTAGTAAATATATATTATACTAGCTTATAGGTATAGTCTTTAATAGTATAATATGCTTAGAAAAATATACTATCCTATAGGTATAGTCTTTAGTGCTATAGTATTAGTATATAGGTTAATTATATAATAAAGGAAAAATTAAGTATAATAGAGGGGTTTTAAAGCAGCTTTTTAGCACTTAATATTTATAGATAGTTACTGCTAATTATAGTACTATCTAGTAGCTTAGATATTGCTAGTAAGGATATGCTACTTATCTATTTATAAGCACTCTTTAATATCTTTAGTATTTTCAGGATTAATATAGATATCTCTCTTACTAGTAAGTATTTTTTAGAGCTAGTAGCACTTAAGTGGGGGCTATTTATAGTGGAAACTGCAGGAGTATTTCTACTTTAAGTATTCTAGTAGGTGCTAAGGCTGGAAGCTTCTATTAGTAGGGTTCTAGCCCTTAATAGAGTATATAGAAGAGGGTTTAGTATTATTAGAGCAGTCTATAAGTAAAGTATAAACACTATAATTCTTTAGGTAGTTACTAGTAGAGTAGTTATAGTTATAGAGGATAGCTATAAATATCCTCTTATACTTAGTAAGCAGCTAAATAGGTATTTTAGCCTGCTTAGTAGCTAATAGTATAAGTTATATATAGTTTGCCTAGTTTAGTAGGTAGTGTGTAGTGGTATTAAGGAATAGCTTAATGCTAAGAGTTCTGATAACCTCTGGAGTATTATATGCCTTAGCAGTCTATAATATAGTATACTACTTATTATACTAGTATGCAGGCTATATAGTATGTATATAGAGCGTCTAAAGGTACTCCTCCTATATAGTAGCCTCTATAAAACTAGTAGCAGGGTAGAGATAGTAGTAGAGGGTTTTTATAAGCTCCTAAATAGATATCTTAGTATTCTTATTATATATAATCTTAAGCTATATAGTAGTAAGTATATTAGGGTTAACTAAAGTAATAATAAAGTTATATATATAGCAGTAACTAGTGCTAGCCTCCTCCTACTTAGTAGCAGTAAGTTCTTAGTTATAGTAGTATATAGTATACTCTTCCTAAATATCCTCTAAAAGTACTAGGAGTAGTAGAGTAGGCTTAGGTAACTTCTTAGTTAATATATATATATTATAGCAGGCGGTTTAGTATATATGCTATATCTAATACTTAGCCTCCTAATAGGTTTATAAAGCAGCTTATTAACGCTTTATAGTACTTTTAAGTATAGGAGGTTAGGTCTGCTCTAGTAATAGTATATTAGGTATATTAGGAGATAGGTTAATATACTTTTATATATAGTGCTAAATAGCCTAGTAGTAAAGGGTAAGCTTCTAGTAAGGCTAGTTATATAGGTGAGTAAGCTTCTAAGTAATAATAAAAGAGGTAGAGGCTATTATAAATATATAGGTTTTCAGGATATAATATATATAGATATAAAAAGAGTATATAAGATTAACTCTTCTATACCTATAGGTAATAGTTAGGGGTAAACCAGACAGTTAGTAGAGCTAGGCTTATAACTATTATATATATAGGTATAGGGTAAGTGGGAGGAAGTTATCTATTATAGCAGAAAAGAAGTGGCTATAGGTAAGGGTCTATATATAGAGCCTTATATAGTAGGTATAGTGCTCAGAGAACAGCGCTAGTAGCGCTAAGAGCTCTAGAAGAGGTCTGAGCTATATAATAGTTTATAAAAAAGAGGCTATAGTAGTTTAGATACTTTATAAAGCTACTATGCTAGACTAAGGGCAGGGTTTAGATATAATCCTCTTTTATCTAGTATTCTGCCTAACCCCCTTCTCTTTAACTAGTATCTTTCCTCTCTTTATAGATATAATCTATAGTTTCTAAGCCTTTATAAGTAGCCTAGCACTTTCTATTTTTAATTAACTGCCTCTCTATAATATAGTAGGCATTAATATAATAGATATTATCCTACCTAGCACTTAACTTAAAGAGGATCTTAATATACTAGTTACTTCCCTTAATAATTTAGTAGAGTATCTATATTATATTATAGTTACCTACTAGTATAGAGTTCTCACTATATAAGACTTTATTATACTATACTTCTAGGTTACTATAAGGATTAGCTAGTCTATATACTTAGAGTAGTATAGAATTATTAATACTAGTATTACTATTAATATTATCTCTAAGAAGTATATTAGCTATAATAGTATATAGGAAAGTGTTATCCCTATATATCTTAGAGTTTAAGGCTTTATAGATATTTAAGCTATAGTAACTTTTAAAGATATAATAGTTAAGAATATCTATATTAGTAGCTATTATATATTTAATATTTCCTTCTTTATTAGCCTATATAGTAAGATATCTAAGAATATAATTCTTAGAGCTCTATTTATTATATATACTAGGATAATACTAGAATATTTACTAACTTAGATAATTAGTATCTTTTAAACTAGTAATTAGAAAATCTATACTCCTTTAATATTTTATATTTTAGATTTTACTAGTTACTTTGCTACTATACTTCCTAACTCTACTAGCTTCTTTTATACTTAGTAAGTTTATTTAATTCCTATAAAAGAGAGAAAATAGAGGCTACTACTACTAATTCTAATATAGTAGCTAGCTTAGTAATTATAGAAATTAATAAATAACTGAGTAAGAGTTTATAGTTATAGCCTTATAACCTAGAAGGCTAGCCTAGTTTATATATACTAAAGGAGGTAATACTAATAGTAGAAGCTAATTTACTAAAAGGTTTTAACTTTCTAGTCTAAGAGAAATTAGAGAAGGATAAGAAGGTTCTAGTAATATTTAATAAAAATAGTAATATCTTCTATATAGTACTTAAAGTCTCTCTTAAATAGGCTATTATATTAAGAATAAAAGTAATTATCTAGGCTATTTTAGAATTATAAGAATATATTTCTAGATATTAATTCTATAAAGATAAGTAGTACTCTAACTATTATAAACCCTTTTTAAAGGAGTCTTATAGATATTACTACTAGAGGAAGAGAAAGGAAGCTAACTATATAGACTCTAACTATATATCTAGCTATAAAGTAGAGAAAGTTCTAGTACTTCTAATTAATATCCTAAATAAACCTCTCTTCTTTTAGGAATAAAGTAGAAATAGAGACTAGCTAATCTATTAGTAAAAGGAGAAGCTAATTTCTACTAAGCTATATAATAGTGCTAAGCTTATATTATTTAGAATAGCTAAGCACCTCCTTATATATAGTAAGGCTACTCTTTTTAGAGACTAAAAGACTACTATTAGTATCTTTAATATAAAAGAACCTAAATATACTAAAGCTTTTAGCTATATAGTTAAGAGATTTAACTCTATTATCTAGAAGTACTATAAGAAATAAGTAATATATAAGACTAACCTATTAAAGTTTATAACTAATAAAAAGCTTTAGTAACTTCTCCTTTCTACTAGAATATATTTCTTACTCTTTATAAATCTATTTAACTTAGAATAGAGGATTAGATTTAATATAACTAATATCTAGATATACTATTAGTTTTACTAAAAAGAGAACCTCCTAGAAAAGGTTCTAATAAGAATCTAAAATAAACTAAAAACTAATTATATCTATAATAATACTCTACTCTTTATATATAGAGAGGTTAATATAATATATAAGATAAAAGATAAGAAAGTTTAGCTAGTTAATAACTTACCTTCTAATAGCTTAGTATCTAAAAGAGACTTAAAGTGAAAGTTAAAAGCCTAGATAAAAGTAAAGGAGAACCTTAAACTAGTATTAGAAAGTACCTTTATAGATCTTATTTAACTAAAGTTTTTAACTATTTTTAAGGGAGAGTAACTTATAATAGAATAACTTAATAAAATCCTAGTAATAGTAAACTACCTTAATCTAAAAGAGAAAAAGCTCCTCTTTAAAGTTTTAAGTAATAGAGAGAAGGCTTTTATATAGAGTTTTAAGTATTATAGATCTATTTATCTATTTATAGCTCCTCTATAAATAATTAGAGTTATCTCTTATAAAGCTTAGTAAGTAAGAAGTATATTAATCTTAAAGGCCTTAGAGGGTAATATAATAATAATTCTAAAGAATAGACTAAAAAAGGGTATCTTTAAATAAAGTTATATAGCCTACTAAAACCCCTTTTTTCTAGTTAGAAAGAAAGATAGAAAGATATATCTTATTAACTCTATAACTAAGGTTAATACTATTACTCTATATAATATAGCTTTACTCTTATCTAGTAATAAGTTCTTAGAAGACTTTATAATATACTAGCTTCTCTTACTATTAGATTTCTTTTCTAGATATAATTAAGTTCTACTAGATCTATATAGCTATAATATTATAACCTTTATAATACTAATTAGCCTCCTTTAGATATATATCCTGCTTTAAGGAGCTACTAATTTTATAGCTTAGTTTATAAGAGTTATAATATAAATCCTATATAACCTAATTCTAACCTGCTATAAAGCTTTCCTTAATAATATAGCTATTAAGAGCCTTACCTTAAAGTATAATAATAAAGAAGTTCCTAGTTACTCTAAACTATATAGATATATCCTGGAGTATATCTAGAATATTAATAAGGTTTTTATTAATATTAAGTTAGCTAGCTATACTATTACTATTAAGAAATTATAATAGGCCTAGTAATCTATTACTATTATAAGATATATTTATAGTACTAATAGCTAAAAGCTAGAGAAGTTAAAGATTATTAAGATTAGAGAATAGGGGGTTTATAATAACCTTACTAATCTTAGATCCTTTTTTAGTATTATAATATTCTATTAGGTTTAGGTTTAGGGATTTTTAGCTATAGCTAGGCTACTTATAGCACTTCTAAAAAAGGATACTCTATTTAAATAGAACTAGCCTTAGTAATTAGTTATAGATACTTTTAAGAACTAACTTACCTCTACTTCTATTCTTATTAGGCTTAATTATAGTACTAATATAGGTAAAATCTACTTTATAGTTAATACTAGCAGCCTTAGTTAGAGCACTATTCTTAGTTAATATATTAATAGTAAGCATATAGTTTCTAGATATAAAAGTAGCTTATAGGCTAGTATAGAGCTAAACTATAATACTAAAAAGAAGGAGTTAAGGGGTATACTTAAAGCTCTTAAATAAGTTTGCTTTTATCTCTATAGTTACCACTTTATACTAGAAATAAATACTAAGACTCTTATTACTTAGCTTAATAGTGCTGCTTCTAATCTACCTAAAGCTCTTATTATCTAATAGATCTTATAGATTTATATATTTAACTTTAAAGTTAAGCACCTACCTAGAAGCTAGAATACTATAGCTAATAGATTATCTTATAAACCTAGTAGACTATTAGATAAGCTTAACTAAGATACTAAAAGAGAAATTAATAACTAGATTAATAAGTAAATCTTTTTTATAGACCTAATTGCTGTCTCTTTCTTTAATAAAGTATAGGTAGATAGAGATAGAGTTTATCCTACTAAAATCCTTACTACTAAAGTTAATAATATTCTATAAGAGTCTTTAAGGCTTATAGATATCTCTAATACTATACTAAATAGCTCTTTATACTAGAATTACTATTTGCGCTAAATTACCTACTACCTTAGTACTTTAAGATAGCTAGATAGAATTAAGCCTAGTTTATACTATAAGTTTAAGGAGGAGGCTAGGAAATTCTTCTTAAAGGATAAGTTATTATTTATATATCCTAATATATATAAGCCTACTTTATAATAAGTTATAGATAATTTATAGACCTAAACTAAGCTTATTATAAAAGCATACTAAGAGAGTGGGTATAGGGGATATAATATAGTTATTAAATAGTTAGCAGAGTAGTATTACTAATATAGCTTCTATTAATAAGTTAGTAAGTAAGTCTAAACTTATAAAGATTATTAAAAGTATAGGTTTAGGTATATAGATAACTCTTACTATTTCTTAGTGCTCTTAGAGCTACTATTTACTTATATAGTATTAGATATATAAAAGGTTAGTAAATAGAATATAGTTAAAGCCTAGTGCCTTCTAACTAGATAGATAGAAGCTTAGTAGATATAGTAAGCTAACTCTTACCTTATTACTAAGTTTATATAAGAGGATATTATTTATTACTATAGGCTTTATAGTATGCTTATTATTAATAGAGGCTCTAAGAATAAGGGTATAGTTATTAAATTTAACTAAAAGTATAAGCTTAAGTGAAAAGTTACTGCTATCTATAACCTATATACTAATAGTACTATTAAAGTTAGCTACTAAACTATTATATATGCTCTTGCTACTTAGATAAAGAATATAGATAAGAACTTCTAGCTATTCTTCTAAGCTATATTATTTACTAATAGAACTTCTATTAGGGCTTTAACTAGTTATAGCTCCTTCTACCTGCTTTATAGATATAAAGCTATAACTCTAATTAAGATATTTATACTAACCTAGAGAGTGCTAGTATAGGACTAGGTAATAATATTTAAGGAGGAGCTTCTTATATAGATGCTTTTAAATAGCTTAATAAGAACTATGCTGCTATATAGAAGATAATTATAGCCTAGTATAAGCATATTATAGATAGGTTTAATTACTAGAAATGCTATATTTTATATAACTAGGAATTAGGAGTAGGTAACCTTATTCTAGTATTTAATATTAAATAGTATATAGATAAGTTTTTAGATACTAAGCTTAACTACTATTAGAAAGGCCCTTTTAGAATCTATTTAAAGGCTTCTAATAATACTTTATATTAGCTTAAGACTCTTATAGGAAAACCCCTTTATAGGTTAACTTATACTAGGAACTACCTAAAGAAGTTTATTAAGACTTTAGAAGGTTTTTAGGAACTAGAAGATATTAACTAGTATAGACTTAACCTTATAGACTAACTTAATAAGATTTACCCTACTTATAGTTACCCCCACCCTAATAAAGGTAATAAAGAAGAAGTAGAGAAACCTTTTACTGATTCTAATAATACTAACCCTCTATTAATAAGTAGCCTAGATAGTAATATCTTATAGCAGATTATATACTTAGTAGTGTATTTATAGGCTTTAAAGGAGGCTCTTAACTAGATAAGAGTAATATAGGAACTTTATATAGAGCTTTAGCTATTTAATCTAGTTAGAAATAGTTAGTATACTAAGATAGGGGATAATACTATATAACCTGCTAGAATTAGCCCTATTATAGAAGATTAGACCTTTTTATATCTATAATAGGTAAGGCTTATACTTTTAGAGAGACTTACTATACTCCCCACCTTAATTGCTTAACTATAATTCTCTAGCTTAGTATATTAGAATAGACTTTAGAGATAATACTAAGGCTAGCCTACTTATATCTGTGTTATCCTGCTTACTATATAAGTTTATTCTTATACTCTTATAGTTCTAATTTTACTAATAATAGTAGTATTAAGCCTAAGCACTATAGTTATATTAGGGATTATATTACTAAGATTACTGCTATACTTATAGTAAGGCCTGCTATATAGGACCTGTTAGGAGCATACTATAACCTTCCTGGTAATTAGTATGCTCTATCTCTCTCTGTTACTATTTAGGTATTCTATATCTTATTCTGGAAGACCTCTCTTTATAGTTTTCTACTTTAACTAGATAGCCTTCCACTTTAAGTGCTAGGTTCTAGCTTATTATTACTTAGAAAGTCTTTAAGTTATAGTTTAACTTTAATAGTTTAGCTATATCTATAATACCTAGCTAGTTATTTTTTATACTACTACTCTAGATTAAACTTTTATACTTAGTATTCTAAGAGAGGTATATCTCTATATAATATAGTATTATTTTATATTATCTATCTGCTCTTTTTTAGTTTCTACTTTTATAGTAATTATTTATCTATTTTATATTTATAATAATATTCTTACTTTTAACTTAATTCTCTGCTTATTCTCTTATATAACTAATATATAGGTAGTTAGGTTAGTAAGTTTCTCTAGCTATAAGCAGTTATATTACTAAAGAAACTAGAGATAAAGAAACCCTCTTACCTATATTTTAAGGTGCTCTACTATATTAGAAAAGCATTATTATAGCTAGTTAATTTTACCTAATTTACTAAAACTTTATGCGATTTTTCCTGGTTTTTTCTAATTTCTCCTATATTACTTTATATAGAGTATATATATTAAAGCATTTTAAAGTTAAATAAAGAGGATTTTATTTATTAATTTATATTTATAGGTTTATAAAGACTGCTATATATATAGAATATTATATTAGTTCTTTCTTTTTCCCACTCTGCTCCTTTAAACTCTAGTTAGGATTTTAACCTGCTCTCTCTTATTAGAAATAGGAATATCTAAATTAGCTAGAGAGTAACTAGTAAGGATAAATAGTAACCTAGACTTATACTCCTTTAGCTAAGTTTTATAATATTCTACTATAGTTCTAAACTCTAAATAAGTTACTCTAAACCTCTTTATAGTCTACTAATTAATCTAGAACTAGATAACTACTCCCTTAAACTTACTGCTCTATTACTCTAGATTACCTATTTTATAGCTAAAAGCCTTATAGTTTCTCTTAGAGTTAAAGAAACACTTAGAATCTTATTTATAGTAAAGATAGTTAGTATAAGTATTACTAAGTATACTTATATATTTAAAGTATAGCTTATAGATCTAAGCTCTAATAGTCTTATTATAGAGAGAGTAAGTATACTATTTATAACTACTATAAGGAACTATATTATAATCTTTATTAGCTTAAATATAGAAGCTATAGCTAATCTTAGATCTATTAGAATTAATTATTTTTACTAGCTAAAGTCTAAAAGTGCCTATAACTACTAAGGTAATAAAGATATACTTATAGAATAGTAGTTTCTTTTCTATTATGCTCTAGTAATAAGAACTAGTATAAGCTTTCTAGAACTAATAAATAATAATCTTATAGTTATCTAAAAGTAGAACTTTTATATAGAAGTTTACTTTCTAGTATAGCTAGAAAGGTTCTAGAAGCTTAAGTAAGTACTATATAAGAGATACTATAACTTATATAAGAAAGTTAGTAATATATAAAGTAAGAGTTAAGGAGATAAGTCTGCTTACTATAAAGAAGTTAATAGAGGGCTTAATATATAGAGGAGAGTTATAGTTTCTCTTATTAAAAACTAGTTTATTTATAAAAAGCTAAAAAATATACTTTCTTAGCTAAGTTAGTATATAAAGATTATTAGGATTTCTAATAGAAGCTATAACTAATAAGTATTAAAAAAGGCTTAAAGTTATACTTTATAGATATAAAAGAGGGATTACTATTTCTATTATATTATAGAGAAAGAAGAAAAAGCTAGAGAGAGCTAGAGGAGGTTTAGTTATATAACCTAGTTACTCTACTTCTTATTAAATTATTTACTTAAAGGGTTAAGCCTTTTTTATAGTTAAGATTAATTAGATAAGAAAAGGAGTTAATTTTTATAACTACCTCCTTCTACTACCTATTCTTATTCTATCTCTTTATTCTAATTAGTTAATAATTAGTAACTAGTAGCTTATCTCTTTAACCTATATATAAATAACTACTTTATCTCTCTTAATATAAATAAATTTAACTTATTAATAATTAATTTAATATTATAGCTTAACTTAATTTATATTCTAAGCTCTCTTTATAGATATTTAAGTATAAATTTCTATTCTAACCTATACTTATCTATATATAACCCCCTCTTTATAATATTATAAACCTTTATCCTCCTATATTACTTATATAACTTTTTCCCCTTACTAAAAGCTTTAATTAAGTCTATAATTACCTCTATTTACCCTATTTTTAATAATATCTTTATCTAAGGGTTTCTCTATTAAGATTACTAATATCTAGGTTAAGGAGATATTTCTTATTACTATTTTAGAGAAGTTTTCTTAGAAGTAAGATAAATAGAATAGTAAGCTCTTAGAGATTATAGTTATACTTACTAACTCTACTCTCTTTAAGAGAACTCTAAATACCCTAGCTATAAGAATTAATAAATAATACTTAGCTAGATAAGTACTTTCTTTCTGTTTTTAATTTCCTCTTAAGCTAAATAAGAATCTTAAGTATAAAGAGCTTTAGTAGCTTTATTTTAGTATCTTTATAGCTTAACTCTATATTTATTTCTAATAGTCTTAACCTACTAGATCTTAATAACTAGGCTAGGCTAAAGGGGATAAAGGAGAGCTAGCTACTATAATTAACTTATTTAATCTATAAGAAACTATTTAAACTAAGATATCTCCTTTAGCTTCTAATATAGAAACTAGGTTTTAACTTCTTACTTATAATTTCTCTAATAGAATTAGCCTTATTAGATAATACTATATCTCTACTAATACTAAGATTAAAGATAGTAAGGCTACTATATAGAAAAGCTAGCTTACTATACTTATTTTCTAATCTCTAGCTAAGAAGAGTGCTATTAAAGAGATAGTCTTTTACTCTATCTTACTTATTAACTAACTTTTAGGCTTTTCCTACTTTTATAATAACTTTTAGTATAATAAAAAGGTAGAATTATATTTTAAAACACTAATTAGATTTATAATAGCTATCTATAAGCCTCTTAATAGTATAATATCTATTCTTAAATGCTTAGTTAAAGTTATCTATATACTCTAACTCTAAGAAGAGCAGCTATAAATATTAAGTATACTCTACCTTAAATAGCTTTGCTACTATATATAACTAGGGTTAGCTAAGTACTAGACTAGTTCTTTCTTTAAAGAGATCTTTAATATATAGATAAATTAAATTACTTCTAAGTTCTATAATAGAAATCTAGAAGTAGATAGTATAGTCTTTTTAACTCTATTAAGGACTACTAATAGGGCTAAGTATATTAAAAAGATTATCTCTCTACTATATAATAAAAAGATTTAGAAGATAATTTATACTTAAAACTCTATAATCTCTAACTTTATATCTATAGAGGGATTAACCCTAGTATAGCTCTACTTTAAGTACCTTAAAATGCTTAACTTTAACTTTAAAGTGTTTATACTTAATATTTAAGTTATAGAAGCTTTTATACCTATTAATATACCTATTAAGCCTCTTATAGACCTAAATCTAAGTCTATCTAAGAACTATAATACTAGAGTAAGAGATATTATTAATAACTACTCTATAGTTAATACTATATAAAACTATATCTACTAAAATAGGATTATTACTACTATATACTAAGAAAATAGATAGATAGGAGAGAGAGCCTTTAACCTTTATAATAATAAGCCTTCCCTTTATCTAGATTATAGCTCTTATTATACTAATAACTCTAGATAACCTATCTATATTAATAACTCTTATAGTATCCTAAAACCTCTAGTTATAGATCTAGCTAGTAATCTGGAACTATTAAAGAATAAGATAGAGAAAAAGAGAGTATCTAACTAGTATATTAAGTTAAGTTAGGATATTATACTATTTCTATAGATCTGATTTTACTATAGGTTTAATATAACTAGAAGATAGGCTAAGTAGCTTCTATTAGTTACCTAATACTACCTTACTTATTTCTATAATATTTAAGAGAAACTAGTAATAGAAATCTATTTTAAGGTAGAAGAGATATATTACCTTACTAAGTTTAATATATATAGGTTAGGTAAATATATATAGACCCTAGAAAGATAAGTTACTTAGTAAATAAAAGCAGTACTCTCTCTTAGTAGGTACTAGGTCTTAATATTATTAATTATAAATATCTATTATAACCTATTTACCTAGTTAGATATTACTATCTTTTATATTTAATATAGTAGTAACTACTAAGTAATAATAGTAGTAAACTAGAAAAGGGAAACTACTTACTATACTAACCTAATTTAGAGTGGAAATTCTAATAGACTATTTATAGAGGCTATAGAGAACCTCTTTTAGTACTATAAGCTTCTTAGAGCCTCTATTAATATTTATACCCTTTTTTAGAAGAATATTATAGTTAGATTCCAGCTCTAATAGCAGGATTTATAGATATATAGTCTTAGAGTAGTAGATTAAGTTAGAGCCTATATTTATAAGAGTATTATTAATAGTATAGTATTAGTAGTAGCTATAAAAGGAGCAGTAAGAAGAAATTAATTCTAAATTATTACCTAGTATATCTTAAAGATTACTACTAAGTTTATAAAATACTCTATACTTTATAGTAATAGATCTTTATAAATACTCTAGGTAGACCTTCTTATAGTAGAATTATATAGTAATATTAATAAGATATAGCTTCTAGTATCTAAAATACTCTCCTTTCTACTACCTTCTAAAATACTAAGGCTTTCTATAAGAACTTTTACCTTATACTATATAGAAGGCTAGGTTAGTAAGCTTAATAGCAGGAAACCTGCTCCTTATTATTCTAGTAGAGCTAGCTCCTATACTATTATAGACCTAGACTTACTAGCTTTTAGTTTCTATAATACTCTACTACCTCTTAGTAATAATAACTCTAGCCTTATAAACCTAGATTTAATCCTATCTAACCCTTTTATTTTACTAGCTAGACTGCTTAATACTAGATAAAATATAACCCCTTTACACTCTCCTACTCTAGCACTATATTAAACTATTATTATTAGGAAATATCCCCTATATCTAGCTTTATTTAATATTCTTTAGCCTACTTATAATAGCTATAAGAACTATATTATAGAGCAAGTTAACTACTAGTAATAGATTAAAGATAATATCTCTAAGAGTAACTATAGTTACCACTTTTTATAGCTATCTAGCTAGCATAAATAGAAATAATATAAGTAAGGTTTAGATTAAAATAAGGCTTATAAGCTTAAAAAAGATAGGCTTAAATAAAAAAGACTAAAATAGTATAATTATAGAAAGAAGTAATTAGGTCTATAATAATTTAGGAGGAGTAATTAAGTAATATAAGAAGTACCTTTTCCTTTATAAATAGTAGCTTTTATTTATATAATTCTTCTTTAATATATAGTCTTCCTTATAGAGTATTAAGGTAAGACTATAGGGAATAATTAAGATAGAGTAGTATAGATAGCCTAGTTTAGAGGGTGCCTAGATAGATATATTAGTTAGTATAGTATAGCAGGACTTTTTACCTTATTAAGAGCAGAGAGGAGGATAGAAGAGCATTATTAATTAGTATTATTATAGTTTATCTTATTATTTAGAAACTTTTATTACTTTTACTTAACAGGTTATATCTATAATAAGGTTATTATACTCAGAGAGATCCTTTCCTTTATTCTAGAGCCTCTAGATATAAAGCTATAATATTATAATATTTCTATATAAGTATATAGGAGTGTGTGGTTTTGTTATTTTTATCTTAAGGTTCTCAGCCTGTTTCAGTAGCCTTTAGTCACATAATCTTACTAACCACCTATCCTAACTACAGCCACACTTATATATACCTATCTATAGCCTTATAATTCTTAACTTTATAGTTTAATAATAACGTGGTTTTTGATTACTTAATTACTAACTACTAAACTATTAACTTATCCTCTTACCTATCACCTGCGCTACTATTAAATGCTGCCTCTATCACTGCTTTATCTACTAGGTAAGTAGGGACACACTCCTTTTATTCTAGCTGCACCACTAAGCTCTGCCTACTAGAGTGATATCTTTAGAAGTTATTACTATCTTCACAGCTATACTATTATTAGTAATACTCTCTCTGTTTAGCGCAAGCTAAACTCACTGATCTCTATAAGGCTGCCTCTACCTTAGTATTATAGAGGGCCTGTTTAAAGAAGAGCTAATAGATAGAGTATATAATAACCTATTTAACTTCTAAAGCTATATTTACTTATTTCTATATAATATAACTATATATATTAGTATTCTCTATAGAGGTATTAAGGTAAGCTTTTCTAAGAGTTATATTAATAATATACTCTTTATATAAACTAGGTTAGTTAAAGAAGGAGGAGTTTTTATTTATTATATTAATACTAAACTTTATAGTAATCTGGTTTATATTACTAGTAATAATAGGTATACCTTATATATACCTAGTATATTAATATATTAAGTATAGTGCTAATATCTTAGAGGATTTATTATAAGTTAATAAGGATAAGGAAGAGAGATAGGCATAAAGCTCTGCTTATAGTAGCAGAGCTTTTTATGCTTCTAGCTATAAGAACCTCTTAAGAGGTTAAGGAGTTATCTCTTATATAGTAGCATTTATAGCACCTTACTAAAAGGTTTACCTTTTAGGTATTTTTCCTAAACTATAAGAGCCTTAGTAGCCTACTTAGCCTTAATATAATTAGCTCTATTATATATAGCATAGTATTACCTATACTATTACTATTCCACTAGTCTATTTAGCTAGAGCGCATATCTAACTTTATATAAGGGTTTGCTTACTAACAGAAATATATTAGGTTTCTATATTATTATCCTTAACTAGTAGAGGGTATAAGTTAAAGTGCCTCTATAGTGTTTCCCAAATTATATCTATAAACTAAGTGAATTTATTATAGTCTTTTTTATAGAGGGCTGTATTATAACTATAAACTTAATAGTTATTATTAATATAGCTATAGAGACTCTATTTATTTAGGTTCCTAGCCTTATATTTATTATTATAACTTATTATAAAGGAGAGATATATACTAAGATACTATATTAAGCACTTTATATTCTTTTTATATAACTTATTAAAATAATAAGAAAACCTAGCCTATAGTTCTATACTAAAGGAGAGGTCTAGCTATATTATAAATACTCTAAAGCTAACTTTACTTAATACTCTTTAGTACTAACTCTAGAGATTTAGATCTAGTAAGGTCTCTATACTAAAAACTATAAAGTTAAGTACCCTGGTCTTAATAAGTATCTTTATAGGCTTAATCTCTGCTCTAAATTTCTATACTATATTAGCTAAGTATATTTCTTAGCTAATAACTATTCTCTAATACTTCTTATTAAAGATAAGTTAAATACTAAGAAAGCTATTAAATACTCTAAGGTTATTAACCTTAATTTTATTACTTTTATATTTATAGATTATATCTAGAGTAGCTTCTAGCTTTATTACTAAAATATTATTAATATATATTATTATTATAATATTAAGAGTTTTATTATAGTGAGATAGGATAAGTGGGACTTAGTGGTATAATTTCTAAGAGAGCTCTCTTAGTATATAGGTCTATTGCTAAAGGACTATAGTTAAGGAGAGAGGAGGAGCATAGAGGGGAGAAGGACTTATTATTATTATTATTATTAATACCTTAATACTTAATTTTTAAGTTTTTCAGGAATTTCCCAGCAAATTTATGCTTATTTTTAGTAATCTCTTTTAATTAGATCTATAAATTACTTTATATATCTTTTAAGCTTAGTTTTATTATTCTAGCCTATTTATAGATAGAGTTATATTATTTAGTATTCTTTTTAGCCTTTATAGCTCTAGCCTTTATTAATAGTGCCTAGAGGTAGATTCTTTTACTCTTTTTAATAGTCTTTAAAGGCTTCTTAGAGAGTAGAGTGCTTTTATTATATCTATATATCCCCACTATTAATATATATATATATATAACTAATCTACTTTAAATATAATAATATACCTAAAAAATCTATAAATAATAAAGAATAATAAAATAATTAATAGCTAATATAAAAAGATAGACAAAGATATTTATAGACCTATCTTAGTTTATAAAAATAGTAATAGCTATATATTCTCTTAGAATTAAAATAGAAATAATAAAGACTCTAATATACTTCCTTTTATATATTATTAGTAGGTTTTAGTAAGTATACTCCCTTTCCTTCTCCCTTATATACTTTTAATACTACTATTATTTAACTAGTAAGTTATAGCTAGAGTAGCTAAAATAGCTAAATTTTATAATTAATATAATAATTAGTAGTCTTACTAAGCTAATAAGTATAGTAAGATTAACTAGATTAGTAAATAAATACTAATAAACTCCTTATTAATATAGTTTTAAGTACTAAGAGTAAAGAATATTAATATTTAAGATATTTTAATATAGTAAAGCTATAAAGTCTTTTAAGATAGAAGTTTTATTAGGAAAACCCTTTTATATTAAGTAATAAAACTTAAGGTAGATCTATAAAAGCCTAGAGTAGTAAGATTAAGGTTAAGAGACCTTTCTATATTTATTTAGTTTATATTATCTTTTCTTTTTTATTATTTAAAGAAGTTATAATTACCTACTTTATCTTTCTATTTAGAAAATATTATAATAATAAATTCACTTTACTACTTAGAAAGCTTTATTACTTTAACTATATATAATAATAAACTTAATATTTATAGACTTATAAGTATTATATCTTCTTCTTATTTAAATAACTTAGATACTAAATCCTCTTTTAATAAGGGAAAGTAGTTTAAGAAAAGGTTTATAGAAACTTTATTTAATAAGATATAACTATAAGCTATAAAATAGCTAGCTTCTAAAGATAGTATAGATAGATTTATAAATCTCTCTCTGGAAATAGAGATAATATTTCTTAGTTCTTATTATTTATCTAAGAGGATATATACTAATTAAGATATTATAGTTCTAGCTAACCTTTTAATAAGATACCTTATTATAGCTATAATAACTCCCTATTCTACTAATATATCTAAGTTTATTAAAACTAATATCTTAGACTTTATTATAGACTATAAAAGCCTTTCTAAGCTTTACTATAAAACTAATAAGAATATAAAGAATAAGATCTATATATATAGTTTTAGTAACTATTAAGATATAGTATAATTCTATATTAATAAGGTTAAGACCTAAAAAGAAGCTAAGGAGAAACTTCTTTACTAATTTAGATTTATAGATCTAAAATATTAATAAAACCTTAATAAGGATCTTTAAAACCTAGTTATAGACTCTTATATTAAGGATAATAACCCTTTATAGATTATAGTATTAATTATTACTATTTACTAGCTTTAATAGAGAGCTATTCTATATAGAGATCTAGAACTTATAGATACTAAACTTATTTATATTACTTATTACTATTTTTTAGAAAGAGTAATAAACGCTATAGCTTAAAGTCTTAACTATTAACCTATTAAAGTTATTTTAAAGTAATAGGTTATAGTTAAAGATACTCTAATTAAATAGTTTACTACTTAGCAGAAACTTTAGTAACTATTAGGCCTTATTAAGCCTAAACTAATAACTATACTTTAAGTTCTAGTAAAAATAATTTTAATAAAATAGAAGGCTAAAGCTAAGAAACCTTTTATAATATAAACTATAAGCTTGATTATTAACTCTCTTATAGAGAACTTTAAAACTCTTAATATTAATAAAGCTAACTATAAGATAGATATTCTAAGCCTTATTAAGAAAGTTACTAACTAAGAAGATAATATTTTTAACTTAAATACTATAAAAGCTACTAAACCTTATAAATAATAATCTTAGCATAATATATAAACTTAATATTAGTAATAATAGTACTACTACTTATACTTCTAGAAAATATTTAGGAGAAGTATACTATATACTACTATAACTAGGAGCTTGCTACTACTAAGTAAGAGAAGACTAATACTAGTTATTACTATATATATAACTTTATTATTACTTTAGTTAACTCTAATATACTTACTACTATATAGCTTAAGATTATATATAATAAGGATACTAAAATATTTATTTAGGAGTTTATAAGAACCCTCTGCTACTATTTCTATCCTACTACTAGCTCTATAGAGGCTGCTATATAGGAGAAGTACCTTTAGATACTCTATGCACACACTATATAGCCTGCATACTAGTATAATAAGTAGTATACTGTGTTATAGACTATTAAGGTATATAATACTCTAGAGATTATTAGCACTCTTAATATTAAGCTATTCCTTAATATTATTATATACTATCTTTTAGACTAGGTAAACTATATATAACTTATACTACTAGTTACTAAGTAGGCTAGAATACTTATTTAGCTACTTACTAAGTATAGAAAAGTATTTATAGCTATTTTCTATAACTATAACTACTCTATTAATAACTACCTAAAGAATTATAGTATTTATACCTTACTTATAGACTGCTCTAATAACACTAAACCCTCTTCTATATACTATACTAAGGGCTAGAACTCTATTAATAGGGGTTTCTGGTTCTCTTAGTACCTACCTAAATACTTAAAGTAGAAATACTTCTATAGTTTCTGCTATAACTAGCTCCTACTTAAGTGCTACTAGCTCTAAAAAGCACTTATTAATAAGGGGGATAATTATATTAACTCTAAGAATACTAGGGATATTAAAGAGTATATATAAATAGATAAGTAGTATACCCTTACTATTAATATTTAGGCTGCTAGTTAGTACTATAACTAGTAAAAGCTATTAATAAATATAGAGTGCTAAAAAGCCTCTTTAAACCTATCTTACTATATTTATTCTTTTGCTATTTTTCCTTATAATACTTTTAGTATAATACTATAAACTACTAAGTAGTAGCTTTTAGTACTTATATTATAGACTATATCTAAGGGCTAGTATTTAATATTTTTAGTAATAATACTATAGACTGCTAAGTAGTAGCTTTTAGTACTATAGTATTATAAACTATATCTATAGAATAATATATTACTTCTAGTGTCTATATAGTGCTATAGATCACACCTACAGACTAGTACCCCTTTTTAGTAATAACTAGAGGGAGCTCTATATTCTTCTCTTTCTATTATAAATAGCTTTCTTTTTATTTAAAACCGCCTTTGCAGAACTGCTCTACTGCTTCTAGAGGGGTGTATTATATAGCCCAGACCTCTTCTAGAGCTCTTAGTGCTACTAGCGCTACCCTCTAAGTGCTATACCTACTATATAAGGCTCTATATATAGACCCTTACCTATAGCTACTCCTTTTCTGCTATAATAGATAACTTCTTCCCACTTACTCTATGCCTATATATATAATATATATTTAATAACTATACTCTTATTCTCTAGGCTTCTATTAATAATAAATATACTATAGAATCTATAATAATAAATAATATCCTTCTATATAAACTTAGTAATAAGATAAGAGTTAGCTTACTATATTTACTAAGTCTCTACTTATTCTATTAAGAGGTATTAAGCTTTAACTATATTCTATTTACTAATTTTCTATATATTTCATATTATATAAATAAATAGCAGCTCTAAGAGCACTAAGAAATAGTAAGGATTATCTATATACCTAGGCCTATATTTCTAATACTCTTTATAAATATAAACTTATTTACTAACTTATTAATAGAAACTATATTAATAATATTACTTTACTAACTATTTAATAACTATATTATATTTTCTATACCTACTCTCTTAATATACTTCTATAATAAGCTTAGTTTAGGTCTATAAATTATCTATAACTTATTATATAGTAGACTTATATATATTAAAATATATAAATAATAACTAATTCTTTAAAAAGAACTTTTTAACCTCCTCCTTAAACTTATAGTATAAACTAAGCTTAATTCTATCTAGCTATCTTAAGATAGTAAGATAGTAAGTAATTTAGTATAAATAGTAATTCTAATATAAAGAGTTATTTAGTATAGTATTAAAAATATCTATAAACCTTAAAAACTTCTATAGAATATTATTAACTTTAGTAATAAGAATCTTAGTAAAGCAAACTCTATCTCTATCTATCTATACTTTATTAAAGAAAAAGATAGTAATTAGGGTTATAAAAAAGATTTATGTATTAATTTAGTTATTAATTTCTCCTTTAGTATCTTAGTTAAGCTTATTTAATAGTTTACTAAGTTTATAAAATATTTTATTTACTATAGTATTCTAGCTTTTAGGTAGGTACTTAACTTTAAAGTTAAATATATAAATCTATAAGATCTATTAAATGATAGAAGCTTTAGGTAGGTTAGAGATAGTATTATTAAGCTAAGTAATAAAGATCTTAGTATCTATTTATAGTATAAAATAGTAACTATAGAGCTAAAAGTAGACTTATTTAAGAGCTTTAAGTATATCTCTTAACTTCTTCTTTTTAGTATTATAGTTTAGCTTTATATTAGTCTATAAGCTACTTTTATATCTAGAGACTATATACTTATTATTAATATATTAACTAAGAATAGTACTCTAACTAAGGCTATTAATATTAATTATAAAGTAGATTTTACTTATATTAATATTATAGTTAAGCTTAATAAGGATAAGAGCAGAGATAAGTTAGTTCTTAAGAGTATTTATAGCTAATTACTAAAGCTAGTTCTATTTATATAGAGTATTCTTCTTTAAGAGTGCTATAAATAGCCTAGCTATAGCTAAAGATTCCTAAACCTAAACCTAATAAAATATTATAACTCTAAGGAAAAATCTAAGGTTAGTAAGATTATTAAAAACTCTCTATTTCTTAATCTTAATAATCTTTAACTTTTTTAGTCTTTAACTATTAATACTATAAATATATTTTATAATAGTAATAGATTACTAAGTTTACTATAATTTCTTAATAATAATAATATAGCTAGCTAACTTAATATTAATAAAAATCTTATTAATATTCTAGATATATTTTAGAATATATCTATATAATTTAGAGTAACTAGAAACTTCTTTATTATTATACTTTAAGGTAAAGCTTTTAATAGCTATATTATTAAGAAAAGCTTTATAATAAGTTAAAATTAGATTATATAAAGTTTATATTATAACTTTTATAAACTAAGCTATAAAATTAGTAGCTTCTTAAAATAGAGTATATATCTAAAAAAAGCTAATTAGTATTATAAAGATTATAATATTAAAGCTATATAGATTTAGTAAAACCTAGTTATATCTAGAGAAAAAATCTAATAATAAGAAAGGCTAGTATATTATAAAGCTTTCTAAAAACCTATTACTAAAAGAAAGTAAATCTATATTATATAGAGTAATAGTATTAACCTTAATTATAGAGTTAATAAAACATATCTTTTTATTCTTTTTTCTAATTAAGAAAAAGGGGTTTTAGTAAGCTATATAACCTTACTTAAGAATATCCTTTTTTAGTCTATTTTTTAGGATTATTATTATATTACTCTCTAAAGCTTTTATAATTAGTATACTTCTTACTTATTAAGCTTTATAAAGAATAACTCTAATTACTTCTAGAAAAGCTATAAATAGATAAATAGATCTATGATACTTAAAACTCTATATAAAAGCTTTCTCTCTATTACTTAGAACTTTAGAGAAAAGCTTTTTCTCTCTTAGATTAAGATAGTTTATTATTACTAAGATCTTATTAAGTTACTTTACTATAAGTTACTTCTCCTTAAAACTAATTAAAAACTTTAGTTAAATAAGATTTATAAAGATATTTTTTAATACTAATTTAAGATTTTCTTTTATTTTTACTTTAGCTTTTAATTTTTACTCTAGGTTTTCTTTAGATATTAAGCTATTAAAAGATAAGTTATTAACTAGCTAGACTTTCTTATTCTTTTATTTTATATATTATATTAACCTCTCTATAAATAGAGATTAGAGTATTATTATAGATATAATTAGTTCTTAGCTTATTCTAGATTATTATTAAGATCCTTTTTAGGAAGTTCTCTTTTTAATAAAATTACTAATATATCTAGATATTAACTATATTAAACTTAATTTCCTATTCTAAGTTAAAGAAATTTATAAAGAGTAAAGAATATATTTTAGTAAAAAAGAGAAGTTACTAAAGCTCTTTATTAATTATAAACTTTAGTAAGTTACTTTTATATATCACCTACTCTTTATAATACTCCTAAATAATAGAGTTAAATCTCTTAACTATATAGCTAAGAGCCTTAGTATACTTAGGTTTCTTTATATTAAGAATATTAATAATAGTCTTTTAGTCTCTAAAAAGAGTAGCCCTACTATATATAAGGAAATACTTAGCTATTTTAAATAATATAAGTTTAGTGCTATTATATAGCTTAGTAAGAATTAGTTCTTTCTTTTATTAATAGATTAGCTAGTTTCTATTTCTACTTTATGTTTAGAAAAAGAGAGGTTTACTTAAAATATTAATTAGAAATACTAAAATCTCTTTTACTTTATAGCTAGATATATAATCTAGATCTATATAGTTAGTTTTCTTTCTCTTTCTCTAGTAGTAATATCTATAAAGCTTTTTTAGAAAGAGTTTATAATAGCTAGATTATTACTTATTTTTATAAAATTAGTACTTAGAAATATATCTTTATAATTCTAAAATAGCCTAGATAATTACTTCTATTCTTAGTATAATAGCCTACTTAAGGAAAGCTTTAAGTATTATATAGAAAGTATTACTATTTTTATTAAATATTACTAAAACCTCTTTATTTTTCTCTAATTTCTCTTAGACTAGAAAGTTAAAGCTTTTTAGTAAATTAGCTTTTATTATTAATATTATCTCCTTTAGTATATATAGACTAGGCTAGCCTTTTAGATTATAAAGCTATAGTTATAGACTTTTACTTAGTTATTTATTAATTTCTATAATTACTAAGCTAGCTACTATATTAGAATTAGTAATAGTAGTTTCTATTTTCTCTTCTCTATAGAAATTAAATAAGCTTATTAAGTATAAAAGAAGTTAGTAAAGTTAGGGAGTATAGTAATAAAGTAATTAGTAAAATCTAAAGTATAGAATATTAAAAATATATAGATCTTCTAATTACTAGCCTAGAAAATACTAATTATCTAAGTTAGTAAGTATTTTAGTATTATCTTAGTATATATAATAAATAGAGCTCTAAGAATTATATTCTTAGATATCTTACTATATAGATTAATAAAGAAAGAGATATTAAGTATATAATAGTTATTAATATAGATATCCTTAACTATCTTATTCTTAAAAGTTACTATAGCTAAAGTATTTATAAAGCCTTAGACTTTAAGATATATAGAAACTCTACTCTCCTATATACTATTATAGCTAATATACTTCTTAAAGATAATATTAATAATAATATTAATATTAATAATTCTATATTACTCTAAGTATATAGACTAGCTAATCTTTATAGTAACCTAGAAATATAGTATAATAAAGTCTTATATAGTAAGGACTTAATATTAATAAGTAATTATAGTATAGTATAGATATTTTACTAAACTATTAAGGAAAATAACTAATATATTAAGGTTCTCCTTAAGCTAAGTATTAAGTAGAATAATATCTGTTATATTAATACCTACTATACTATAGAGAGATAGTTAACTAAAAATAGAAAGTGCTAGGCTACTTGAAAAGGCTTAGAAACTATAGATTATATCTATAAAGAGGTAAAAAAGACTAGCTAAAGAAAAGAGGGTTAGATATAATACTAAATAAAAAAGGATTATCTCTAAACTCTATTCTTAGTTTAGTATAGTAGCTTTATAAAATATTTAAACTACTATAGCTTTCTCTTTATAGATCTAAGCTTAAATATAGACCTTAATAATACTAATCTCTATTTATAAAAGTGCTTTATACTAAAATATAAAGATTATATCTACTTATATATTATTTAAATATCTAATTTTTTATATAAGCTGGCTACTTAATTTAGAAGCTTTTATAATATAGCTAAGTAGATCTCTCTCTATAGATATAAATATATTTAGCTATTAATTACTATTTTACTAAAGATAGTTCTAGATAACTAGCTTTATATATTTATAAACTATATTATTATAGTTATACTAAACTTAGTAAAGAAAGGATTTTAGGATAGTAATCTTTCTATTTACTTACTTAGCTTATAGATCTTTAGTAAGAATTTAGCTCTCTAATATTATAATAAAAGATTTAGGTTAAGGAGTATTAGTAGCTTTTAAGAAGCTATTATTAGCTAGAGTATTTTTATTCTTATCTATAACTTTCTTAATATAAAGCTCTAGAGATAAAGTAGGTAAATAAGTTATATTTAGGTTTATAATATAAACTCTCTTCTTAAATCTAGTAATAAGGTAAGATATTATATAGTAGTTTTAAGTTTATAATATAGTTATAGTATTAATACTAATATCTATAGAGAGGATAATAGCTAGAGTATTAGGAGTAAGTATATAGATATTAAGAATATTATAGATAGTATCTAAGGTTACTATCTTAATAAGAGGGGTTTTTATAGCTAAAGTGGGAACTAAGAGCCTTAAGGTTCTTTATATACTATACTAAGTATACTTATTAAACTATTTATAGCTCTTAAGCTAGAACTTAACTTCTTAAAAGTATAGAAAGTATCTATAAAGAGTAAGGATACTAACTTCTAGTTACTTAGTTCTATTTATACTAGCTATAAAGATTAGAAGAGAAATAATTATTAAGTTATACTAGGCTTATTAATAGTCTTTATTAATCTCTTTATTAATAACCTAGATATAGAGAGAACTCTATAGAGTGTTAATTTACTAATAGCTTTTATAAAATAAGTATAGTTTTATATTAATAAAGACTTTAGTAGCTTTATAATCTCTAGTAAAATACTCTTTTTTATTATAAATATAGTAAATATTAAGGTTAATAGTCTCTATAAACCTTAGAAATCTTAGCTAGTAGTAAGATTTAAAGCTTATAGAGCTTAAGTAACTCCCTTTTCTTAAATTAAAGAGTATATAGCTATATTCTCTATATATAGAACTATAGTTATAAAAGTTACTACTATAGTAATTATACTATAAAAGCTTTTATATAAGCTAGATATTAGTTATATTAATAATATATATACTAACTTTATTAATAATATAGCTATATTAAGAAGTATTAATATAATATCTAGTTTTAATCTACTTAATCTTTATATTCTTAAAGTAAGTAGTAAGGTTATCTATCTAAGCTTTCTAGTTAGAAATACTAATTATCTTATTTTTTAGCTTAGCTTTTATAGATAATACTCTTAATTATTTAGACTTAAGTATAGTAATTAGTATACTAGCTAGAGTATTCTCTCTAGTACTTTATAGCTATATATATACTTATTAAGACTAAATCTATTTAGTAATTATAATCTCTATTTAGATTTAGAAAGCTAAAAAGAGACTTCTATAGTTTTTATAGAGAATCTTTAAGATATATCTTATAGTTTATTTAGAAAAGTAGTAGAGAATAATATAGTTAATCTCTATATTAAGTAATATAAATAGTCTTCTCTTAGCTACTCTATTTTAAAGATTACTAACCTTAATAAGAAACTTAGAGATATAGTTAGAGTTATTAATCTCTAAGCTAGAAATAAAGCTTTAAAGCTTCTTATTTAGGTTTAGTTAAGTATTTAGCTCTATAATACTATATATTTTATAGAGGTTATTCTTAAGAAAGAGCTAATTATTATATTAAGTAGAAATATTCTTAAAGATTTATTAATAAGCCTTAATATAGTACTAGCTAACTAGAGTAATTATCTTCTCTTTATTCTATTTATAAAGCTTAGTATAAAATAGATAATCCTTAAGAAAGTTAGAAATATTATTATTAATAAACTTAAAAGCCTCTAAGTTATAAAGAATAATTAGAATAGTAATATACTATTTCTATATAGCTTTAGCTAACTCCTTAATTACTTCTATAGTATTAATAATAAATAGAGAGATTAAGTTCTCTATAGAAGATATAGTAATAACCTTTATAAATATAATCTTATCTAGCTACTAGCTTAGGCTTACTCTTCATAGTCTAAGAGAAGCTATATCTCTATAGTTTTATACTTATTATAGATATTATTACTAATATAAATCTAGTAACTAATCTTAGTGCTTTAAAACTATAAAGATAAAGACTTTTTAAATCTATTATTATCTATAATAGTAAAGTAAAGAGCTTATTTCTAAATATTCTATTATAAGCTATAGGTAGGGGTAAGAGTAAGTTATAAGGAGCAACTATCTTAGCTATAGATTAGTGCGCGCAGAAAGCAGAGTGAAATAGTTTATAGTGTGCAATTATATAATTGCACGCCACAGCATATAGCTACTATAGCCTTATAAGGCTAAGAGTGCTATAAACTGTATCATAATATACCCCCTAGCCACGTAGCAAATATCGCTAATATAGCAATCTATTATTATATATAGCTATAACTATTTTTAAATATATATAAAAGAGATAAAGCAGTATTATAAATAGCCTTAAAGGTGCAAAATAAATAAAAATATCCCTTATAAGTGCTTTAAAGAGTGTAAATAAGTAATATATAACTTAAATAATAGTAATATAATCTAGGCAAGCAGCAGAATTCTATTAGTAGCGCTTAACTGCCTACAAAGGCAGCTAGACAGGCATAGTTATTACTTATACTACCCTCTACCTTAATTTTTCCTTCTTCTTCTACTCAGAACACTATAATAATTATAAATTAACCCTTTATATATATGAAAAAATTATTATATATATTATTAATTATTGCTAATACTTATCTTTATATAAAACTATCTATACCTATTAATACTATTATTAAAAATAGCCTCTAAGCATAAATAATCTATAATACTAGTTACTAACTATATTACTAAAGCTAAGATAACCTATAAAACTAAGAAAAAAGCAGAGCAGGAGCAGCTAGCTGCTCTTACTAAGTAAAAGAAAGCTAAGAATAATAAGAGAAATAAGTATAAGTCTTTTATTTTACTATTTTATAGCCCCTCTAGTAACTATTACTATCTAATAGGGCCTTTTAATACTATAAAAGCTAATAATATCCTTCTAATAGAGGAGGCTAAGACCCCTAAAAAGAAGCCTATAAGTAAGTATAAGTATACTCCCTCTATTAAGGAGAAAGAGAATAAGAATAAGGAGAAGCCTATTAGTATATTTATAATATTACTTTTATATAGTTTAGAAATACTAATAATAGTTTAGAGAAGTCTAAGTATAAGTTTAAGGAGGTAAAGATTATAGCTAGTATATATTATAGCATACTAAAAAAGAAGACTAACCCCACTACTAGTAAGAAGATTCTAAGCTCTGCTAAGAAGCCCTATACTTCCTCTACTATCCTAGAGGGAGCTAGTAAGCTAATAGAGCACCTATACTATAACTATATATACTTACTACTTATAGATAAAAGCTCTAGTTACTATATCTATAGTACTAGTAGGTATTACTACTACTACTTAGCTAGCTAAGGCTATAAGCTCCTCCCTGCTATTACTATTACTCTCTATAAGTACTACTATAAGGCCTATAATAGTAATAACTAGATTATAAGTATTCTATATATATATATAGGTATATATAAGATAATTTAGTATAGTGCTAACTTATTTATCTAGGCTCTTATCTTCTAGTACTAGGTTCTCTAAACTACTTTTAAGGAGGAGGAGGAGAAAAAGAAAGAGAAAGAGAAGAAGTAGAAGTAAGAGGAGGAGGAGGAGGAGGAGCTTTAGGTTATTATATACCTAGAGGCTGCTATAAGAGAGCTAGCTTTAGCTAGCTCTTCTTAGCAGATCTCTATAGCTACTACTCTTTCTAGTAGTACTATTACTAGTATATATACTTACTTAGTAAGCCTTTTAGCTCTCTATAAGCTGCCTACTAGTATAGCTAATAGCTTTATTAACTACCTTATTATAGCTATCTATACTAAGAGGCACTCTTATTATTAAATATATATCTTTAGGTATTAATATCTTTTACTTATTAATATTTAGGGAGGTATAGAGCTAGTATATCTAGAGCTAGTATATCTATGAGAATTGCTTTTCTATCTAGCTATTATATATAGGGGAGCTATAGCTCTATAGATAATATCTACTAGCCTTTAAGCCTAATAGAGCTTTATTCTATACTCTTAAACTTACTTTCCCTTTATTATAATAATATAGTAAGTATCTGCTAGGTTTAGTAGTACTAAGAAGTGTTTAAACTTAGCTTAGAAGAGGCTTTTTATAAGCCTATCTACTAGTATCTTATTTATAGATATATAGAGCACTTTAAAAGTACCCTTTATATACTCTTAGTATAGCTATATATTCTAAATATTAATATACTATAGGTAGATTAAAATATACTCTCTCTCTCTAACTACTAGTTAAATAGTTTACTAATTATTATAATAGACTTTTTAAATATCTCTAAGCTTTAAAGTAAGGTTATAGTATAGCCTTTAAAGGGCTATTATCTCTTTAATAGTATACTTAAAGCTTAGAAGCTCTGCTTTAGTTATTAATATTATAACTATTACTTAACAGGCTACTTTCTACTAAATTATACCTCTAAAGAGTATTATTATATGGCTTTATAATAACCTATATATCTCTTTATTATTAGTAAATAAGATATTACTAGTAATTAGCAGTAAGGGAGTCTCTTTATTACCCTCTAAGCTACTATAGTAAATTATAAGGTAGTAAGTTAAATAGAGATACTATATATACTACCTTACTATAGTAAAGTGCTATATACTTAGATTTATAAGGAAGTAGGAGAGTTATACTATAGTAAAGGCTACTTTAAAGTATATTATTATTACTATATATAGGATACTTCTAATAAGCAATTAGTAGTTCTTAACTTCTATAATTATACCCTTACCAGGATTCTTTATAAGCTTAGTAACTAGTATAGTAGTGCTTAGAGTAATACTATTATAGAGGCTAAAGCACTCTATAATAGTCTTAATATACTAGTTATAGACTAGGTAAATCTTTTTAGCTACTTAGTCTTATATAATATATATTCTAAGATACTATTTAATAGAGCCTAGTTTATATAGTTTATATAGTTTCTTAATCTCTTATATAAGCTTCTAAGCTTTAGAAGTATAGTCTTAATAGAATAAAACAAAGATATTATTAATATAGAATAGGAGTAGAACCTTATAATACTTATTTTAAAAAAAGCAGGACTTCTTATTATATAGAGAGAGTCTAAGCTTATATAAGGCTATAGAAAATTCCTTATACTATAGAAGAGATATATTCTTTAAGTTATATAGAGCTCTATTAAGCTCTATAACTTTGCTAGCCTGCTTAAAGCTATCTAGAAGATAGCAGGTAACTAGCTCTCTATCTAGGTTAATATCTATATTTAGAAATATTTTAATAATATTAAATTAGAGTATTTTATAGTTAACCTAGGCTATAATTACTACTACTATATATAGGCTTTAAGCTATAAGTATAGTAGTATAAATTAAGCTAAGAGAAGAGATATCTTATATATCCCCTTATATATAGATTTATATTTTATAGATATTAAGATAGTTATCTTAGAACTTATAGGTATATACCTACTTTAAGAGAAGAGGCTTTAAGTATATCTTAAACTAGTTAATAATATACTAGGTTTTCTTAGCTATAAGCTTATTAATTTCCTTATTTATAGCTTTTTAAAATATATCTTAGAGCAGCTCTCTTAGCTTTCTAGCTTTAAAATAGTTACTTAGAGGCTTTAAGAGATCTTCTATAAAGTATATTATCTTCTACTTAGTATTTAAATATATCTTAGAGTTATTCTATAAATATACTATAATAGTAGAGTATAGAGTTTTATATCTAAGAGTGCTTTTTATAATAGCTTTATGCTAATTAGGTATAAAAGTTATAAAGAAAGCATTCTAATAGTTATCTAGTAAGCTTTTTTTTAAATAAAGAGTTATAAAAACTCTTAGATACTACTCTCTAATACTCTATTATATTAGAGGCTTATAGTTAATCTATTAGTATTAATAATAGATAGGTTAGAAATCTGTTTTAGCTATTAAGGAGAAGTCTTATCTAGATTACTATAAGCTCTCCTCTTTTATAGGTACTTAAGTAGCTAGTTTTTAAGTATTTAAAATAGATAGATATAAATCTATATTCTTAGTAATAGCATATTATACTTTAAGGTAGGGCTTTAGTATTATAGGAGGGTCTAAACTTAATCCTAGTATACTTTTAGAATTAGAAGTTTATTTAAAAGTAAGCAGTTCTCTCTATATTCTAGCTAGTATACTCTTAGACTATATTATAGTAGTAGTATAAAGTACTTCTAAACTATAAGAAGCAGCTAGTATAGAGGACTTAAGCCTGCTAGTAGTTTATTTATTTATTATAAGGTTACTATTTGCTTTATTAAGCACCTCTAAGGTTTTAAGAACTATATTAGAGGATTTAATAGGTATTTTAACCTTATTAATAATTATCTAGGCACTTTAGATATCTATAGTTTCCTTCTTATTATTTAGAGAGTAGAATTTTAACTTATTAAAGTATATATTATATATAATAATAACCTAGTTAAGTATAGAAATCTAGATTTTATATAGGTTATATATCTCTAGTATATATCCTATAAGATATTTAAGATAGGCTCTGGGATTAACCTTATAATAGTATCTCCTAATACCTTTTTTATAACTCCCTTTAAGGGAATAAGCTTTATAGCTATAAGTATATAAGCCTCTCTAGTATAGATATAGGTCTTAGTATATAGTAAGTATAAAATCTAGTTACTACTATTAGAAGTAGTTCTAAAACTACTTAAGTTCTATCTAAATAGAACTTTGCTAGTTATTTATAGTATATAGGCTAATATTAAAGATAAAGACTGCTACTCTCTAAGCCTCTAAGATAAGATACTTAGATAAGTAAGTAGTAGTTAGTATTATAAGTGCTTTTAGAATAATTTCTAAGCTAGTATACTCTCTGCTATCTATAAGCTTCTTAGTGTTTACTAGTAGAAGCTTAAGATTAATTCTAAGCTCCTCTACCTATTATTTATATTAAGTAAAGCCTTATATAGTAATAATAATATACTTAATATTATAGTAGATCTTATAGATAGTAAGTCCCTACTATCTTTATATTTAGTATTTAAACGTCTAGAATACCTTAAATACTTTATTATACTCTTTTAAGACTAGGGGAATTTTAAAGAGTTTTCTGCTATACTTATCTTTAATAAGAAGTATCTAGGTATATAGTCTACTAAGCTTTTAGTAGTTAAAGAGGTTCTAAGCTATATAATAGTAGAAATAGAGAGATCTAGCCTTAGATATACTATATAAGATAACTTACTTAGTATATACTTAAGCATAGAATTTATATTAAATATATAATAGAGTCTTAATTCTCACTCTCTAAGTATTATATATAAGGTATTTAAGAGTGCTCTAGTCTAAGTAACTAGCTTAGAGGTACTATAGTTATATATTATTAAACCTTTTAGCTATATAGTAGTATAAGGGGTATATTAGCTTCTAGTTATTTAAGAGAGCTATAATACCTATACTACTTATAGAAATACTTAGACTAGACAGGTAGGTAGAGATAGAGTTATATTTAAAAAAGACTAGGTTACTCTTATATAGTAGCTGCTTTATATAAGTAGACTTACCTAGCTTACTAAACTATAGAGAGCAGTTATAGCTATTATACTAGATACCTATCTTAAAGAGGAGCACTTCTAAGATAATATTAATATATATATTTTTAATAATAGTAATATTATTTAAGATTAGAGTGCTCTTTTTACCTATTAAGGTATCTTTAAATATATCCTAGATAATCTAAGTGCCCCTTCTAATAATTAGTATGCTTATGCTGCTAACTTTAATTACCTTATTATTATATAAGCATATAAAGGTGCTAGAAACTAGCTTTTTCTTATTATTAATAATATAGAGAGCTCTATAATTATCTAAAATAATACTATTAGAGAGAGTATATAGTTTCTTAAAAAATATAAATACTATAGAATAAACTTAGATTACTTAGCTTTTATCTTTAAGAAGGCTTTAATTAATAATATAGCAGGAAATATTATTAGAAAGTTACTCTTTATTACTAATACCACTCTTATTACTATACCTATCCTAGCTGCTACTATAGTATCTACTATTACTATAATTAGATAAATACTAACTACTCTTCTAAGACTCCTTTATAATCCACCCTATATATATAAGGTTATTATAGATATAGCCCTACTATAGAAATATTACTATCTCCTATATATACTATGCTTTATCCTTTAATATTTTATAATCCTTAAAGCTGTCTTTTAGTAAGCTTATAAATACCTATTAAATATAGCTATAGTTTTATAGAGTTTACCTATAGTATTATTTATAGAGGTAGCTAGAGATCTTATTAGGTATTACTACTAGAAAGGAAGTATCTAAAGCAGTCTATAAGGCTTAAGATAGATTCTCTAAGTTAGAGCAGCCTATAAGAGTAATATATACTTTAAGTAATCTACTAAAACCCTTAATAGAAGCTAGCTTACTATAGATCTTAGTAATAAGAATAATTCTAAGCTCTTTAAGTAAGAGGTAAGATATTCTAATCTCTTTTATTTAGGTAACTAAATCTAGCTAGTTTTAGGCCTAAGTAGAAGCTACTCTATAGTATACTACCTTAAGAAAAGTATATCTATTATAGCTTCTCTTAGTATTAGTAATATTCTAGCTTACTGCTAACTTATAGAGATAGTACTACTCTCTATACCACTTAGTAGGTTAAGTAGTATACTTAGTATACTTTAAAATATCCTTATAATCTTAGTATACTTATTCCTATATACTATTATTAAAATAGGTAAGTTACTATTTAAAGAGATAGAGTATATTATAAAGGTTAATCTAGAACTTATTATTCTTATTATTAAGCTTTATCTCTGCTACTTTAAGATAAATTATATTAATAGTCTAATAGATAAGTATCTAATAGTTATAGTATAAAGTAATTTATAATAAGAGGTTTATACTATTAGTAGAGAGATATTTAAGTATATTACTCTACTTATCTTAGATATCCTTATACTTAATAGAGATTAGTAGGATTAGCTTTATAAGCTTAGAGGTAGTAAGACCTGCTCTACTAGCTTATTAGAAAATATTAGACTTTTTACTCTTAATAATATTAATAGAGTTATTATACTTAGTAGTTTTATAAAGTATCTAAGAGGGATTCTTCTTAGCTTTCTACTTTTAAAGGGCTACTTTATACTTACTAAGATTAGCCTTATACTTAGCTTAGAGGTAGTTATTATACTTATTTATAAACTTCTAAATAGTTAGAGTACTTTTAAGAGTATTAGAAAGCTTCCTAGTATTAGAGCTATTAGAATTAAGATACTTCTAAATACCCTCACTCTATATAAATAAATATAGGTTAAGGTACTAATAAGGCTAGTTAGCAGAGCCCTAGAGCTTTACTTCTAGAAAGAAGATTATTAAAGAGTATATAGCTATTATTATAAAGCTACTTTAAAAAGGTTTTTAAGTTTTATAAGGTTATTTTAAATAGGTAAAAGATAATAGGAGAAAAGCTGCTTGCTCTTTTCTAGGCTTAGAGAGATTAGAGGAGTATTTATAAGCTATAAAGCTAGGCTTATAACTATTATAAGCTATAGGTAGGGGTAAGGGTAAGTTATAAGGAGCAACTATCTTAGCTATAGATTAGTATATATAGAAAGTATAGTGAAAAAGTCTGTAGTGTGTAATTATATAATTATATGCTATAGTGCACAGCCACTGCAGCCTTATAAGGCTGAGAGTGCTGTGAACTATATTATAATATATTCTTAAATATAGCTTCCTTAAAGAGTTTTATATCTAGAGTATAGTTCTTAAAGCTAGAAAAGTTTAAAATAGATATACTAACTTTAAGAGCTTCCCTAGATTTCTTAGAATATTACTTAGATATAGTATAGTAAGTAGTTAATATAATTTATTATAATTTAATATTAATATTAATATTAAAGTTTATTAATATTTAAATTATTTAATAATAAAAGAGAAAAGTTATATAGTAATTTAATCTATAATAATTAAGTAAATAGAGAGAAAGAGAGCTTTAACCTCCTTCTCTTTCTATATAATAGTTATAAATTATAAACTAGAAATAGTTATAGCTTCTATTTCTTTTATAAATATATAAGCTGTTTTTCTTAATATAGCTAGAAGTAGTTATAGTCTCTATTTCTTCTATAAGTTTATAGACTCTCTTTTATTCTTTTTTATAAATAATATAATACTATAATTTCCTTAATTCTATAGATATTAACTATAGAGTAACTAAGATAGAGCCTAAATCCCCTTAGTTAAGCTTATTAATCTAACTAGTATTATTAATTTATTACTTTATTACTAATTATTAAGTTCTAGGTTATAGAAAGTAGATACTAGCTCTATCTTTATAAAGACTAAGGAGAAAAGAGAAAACCTTTTAATTTAGTAAAGTCTAAAGTTATTATAGCTAGATTTTTAGGATCTTAAGTATTTCTATTTAAAAACTCTAACTATATAGCTATTATACTTAGTGTTTTCTTAGATTAAATCTATAAAAAGCTTTCTAAATATCTTTTTATAAAGTCTATTACTATAGCTACTAAGTTTATAAAATTAATATTCTATTAAGTAGTTAGGATAATATATTATAGTTCTATATTAAATATAAGCCTGTTTATATAGTATAGAAGTATATCCCTTTTAAGTATTATAGAGAAAGTCTTAAGAGAGAAGAATCTATCTCTAGATATTATTAAAACAGACTGAGAACTCTAAGATAAAAATAATAAAACTATATATTTCTATATATTTATATAGAAATATTATAATATTATAGCTTTATATCTAGAGGCTCTAGAATACAGAAAAGGATCTTTCTTTATATAATAACCTTATTATAGATATTATTTATTAAGCAAAGGTGATAAAGGCTTCTAAATAATAAAATAAACTAGGCCTCTAGCTACTATATAGTGATTTTACCTACTTTATAACAGACCTTCTAACCCTGCGCCACGCCTCTTAATAATATATATAGCCTTTAGTTATATAATTATAACTATCCTAACTATAGCTATACTTATATATACCTATCTATTAGCTTATAGCTTTATAATCCTTAACTTTACAGTTTAATAATAATATCTATTAACTTATCCTCTTACCTATCACCCACACTACTAATACTATCTCTATTACCGCTTTATCTACTAGTTTCCTTATTTAATTAGGCTAGCTAATGCCTTCCCAGCTTTGCTATTATCAGTAATACTCTCTCTATATTATTAGCATAAGCTATACTCACTAATATTTCCCTAAAGGGCTGCCTCTGCCTTAGTATTATAGAGAGTCTATTTAAAGAAGAGCTACTTTATAAAGTGCTTAATAACCTATCTAATCTTTACTACTAAGTTTACTTACTTATTTATAATAAGTTAGTATATCTATAAGTTTCCTATAGAGATATTAATAAGAGCTTTCTTAAGGGCTATATTAATAATATACTCTTAGTATTATATAGGCTGCTTAATAAAACAGAGAGCCTTATTAATTATATTAATACTAAACTATATATAATATTTTATATATTATTAATATTAATAGATATGCCTTATATATAGCTAGTATATTAATATACTAGGTCTAGTGCTAATATCTTAGAGAACTTATTATAGGTTAATAAGAAAGAGAGATAAGCATAAAGCCCTACTTATAGAGCTTTTTATGCTTCTAGCTATAAAAACCTCTTAGGAGATTAAGGAGTTATCTCTTATATATACCTTACTAAAAGGTTTACCTTTTAGGTATTTTCTCTAAGCTATAAGAGCCTTAGTAGTCTACTTAGCCCTAATATAATTAGCTCTATTATATATAGTATAGTATCACCAATATTATTACTATTCCACTAGTCTATTTAGCTAGAATATATATCTAACTTTATATAAGAGTTTACTTACTAGCAAAAATATATAAAGTTTCTATATTATTATCCTTGACTAGTAGAGAGTATAGATTAAAGTGCCTCTATAGTGTTTCCCAAATTATATCTATAAACTGGGTGAATTTATTATAGTCTTTTTTGCAGAGGGCTGCGTTATAACTATAAACTCAATAAAATAAACTATAGTAGTGCTAACTAATAATAATTCTCTATCCTCCTCTCTACCCTTAATAAGGTAAAAGTTCTATTATAATATACTAACTAATATATCTATCTAAGCACTCTCTAAACTAAGCTATCTATACTGCTCTGTCTTAATAGTCTCCTCTTAGGCTTAATAACTTATTATAGAGTGCCTAAATAGATATTTTATTCATAATAGCTATAGTATAGAAATAGTTAATAATATAAACTACTGCTATTAGTAAATATAGCTGTAAATCTACTAGGATCTCTAAATTAATACTTAAAGTATATATCTTATCTAGAATAATCTAAATTGAATACTTTACTATACTATTTTATTTATATATATAGTAGTAATAACTCTATCTTTATCTTATTATTCTATAATATAGCTTTAAGGTAAGTTATTATAAACTTCTCTATATTATCTATATAGATAATCTTTACTACTATACTAAAGGTGTTTTGTTACCCTTAGAGATAAATCCTTAACTAGTATACTAGCTTATTCTTTATATTTATAAAGATAATTACTTAGAAGTATGTTTTATTATTTATAATTAGTAAGTAGTACTTAAAATACTTTACTAACTTTACTTCTCTAATATTAATATAAAGAATATCTCCTATCTTCTCTATATAGTACCTTAGTGTTTATAGAGAGTATCTTAGGCTCTTTAAGAAATTATAGGTTTTATAGAGTTATAAAATCACTAACTTAGGAGATATTATATAGCCCTTTATTATTTATATAGTTTTTTTTATCTTTCTAAAGCCTAAGTAACTAAGTTCTTTATACTAGAGCTTAGATTTAGTCTTTTGCTATATAGTATATATTATTTATATACCTAAATCTCTCTTATATATTATATTAAGATTAAAACCTCTTTAGTATATATTAAGTATTATAATACTTATCTATTAGCTTTAATAAGCTTATTTTTATTAAGGTAATCTCTACTAAGGTAAAGTCTCTCTCTACTAAATATATTAATAGGAAAACTTAGTATATATAATATATTTTATAATTATATTAACTCTCTATCATTAAAGCATAATATAACTATTTCTATATACTTAGGGTAGATAAAACCTCCTTCTATATATATTATATATAGGGTTATTAATAAGGTATACTTATTATTATTATACTATAATATATTATTTATTATATATATATTTATATCTATATTCTATAGCTAAGTATAATTACTTTACTTAACTATTCTTAAAATAGTCTCCTCTCTTTTAGTGTTCTTAGGTATAGTTTTATATACTAAGTATATTCTAAGATTACTTTATGCTACCTAAAGGTTATTTAAGTTTATAAAGGTATAGTAAACTTACTCTATTATTTTCTAACTCTTCTTTATAGACTCCTTCTTAGATATATCTATCTTATTATTACTTTTTTATAGTATTAATAAACTTTTATTATTAGCCTTATAGATAGGGTATACTTACTATATAGTATTAGTATAGCTATAGCTATAATAGTTAAAGTTTATATAATTTCTCTTCTTAGGCTCTTTTTTAGTATCTTTCTTAGATATTTTATTTATTATTTATATAATAAGTATAGACTTTACCTTACTAGTTATATAAGCCTTATACTAGAGATCTACTATAAATCCTTTAACTATTATTATAGATCTATTATAATACTTTAATCTCTAGTAAATAGCCTAGTTATTATAAGGGAATAAGGATTAGGTATATATACACAGACGCGCAATTAGCAAAAGGTTAGCTAGCAGGCAGCTGCTATATATACCTTAGAAAAAACTCTAAGTATAACAGACTTAGAATATTAAGTAATAGTCTAATATAGTAATAGACACCTATATTTAGTATTCTAGCTCTTCCTAATTAAGGCCTATAGCTATACTCTTATAATTCTATTACTTCTACCTTAATTTAAGAGACTAATACTAGTTAGAATATCTAAAATAAATAAGTAATAGTATACTAACTAATTAGTAGCAGAATTTAACTATAAAGAACTTTAATTTAGCTATATAGAATATAATTAATAGAGCCTTAGTTAATATAACTCTAGTTACTTACTAAGTTCTAAGATATAAGAGAGTTTATATAGATATTATAAAGAGAAACTAGATAGGCCTAGAGAAAATATTCTAGAGGGAATAACTATCTAAGAGTATACTAGATCTTAGATATTACCCTATATATATATAATAATAGGTAGCTAATATAGCACCCTATTATACACTCTATATAAGGATAGTATATTAGAAGCTCTAATTTAGGCTATAATATTTATATAGAGATAGTAGAAGAACCTTATAGAATAGATATAGCTATAGTAGTAGTAATATAAAGAGTAAATAACTACTCTTCTATAGTAACTTACTAACTATATAGCAGTTAGAAACCTATAGCAGGATTAGAATAAACCTTCTATATATAATTACTATACTATAATAGAGAACTTTATAGTAGATCAGATTAATAACTAGATCTAGGTAATTAAGAATAGAAACTAACTATATACTAGCAGTATACTAGAGTAGCAGGTCTAATAGTTACTTATAAAGATAAATTTAACTCTATAGATCTAGTAGAAATACTATAAAACTAAGTTAGAAGGTAATCTTATATAGACTAACTTTATAGTATTTACTTACTAATAGTATATTAACTCTAAGCTTTAAAAGTAGAGATACTATAAGAAGCTAAATATAATATATTAAAAAGAGATATAGTCTCTAATATAGTTTTTTGCTAAGTAGTTAGTAATATACTAAAACCTAGATATACTAAACCTAGAAAATAGTAAGGCTAAGGCTTATACTCTATACTTTAGGTTAGCCTCTTTTCTTTATAAAAAGCTTAAGTAATAGAAGGTTAAGATTAAGAGGCCTAGAGATATAGCTATAGAAGCAGAGTAACTATAGGAGATATACTAATAATATAGTAGTAAGCTATTATAAAGTAAGAGTAGGAAGTAATATACTAAGGAAGAATATATACTAAAAGAACTACTCTTAGTAAGAGCTAGATAGAAGGCTCTATAATAGAGATCTAGCTATAAAAACATCTAAAAAGGTTAGAGCCTAATATCTTACTAACCTACTACTAATAGCTTATAGAGTATAGCTTTAAATAAGTCTATATTTAACTCTAGTATAAGATCTACTATACCTAGAGATATAGTATATTTTAAGTATAATAAGAAGGGGCACTATAGATAGAAGTGCCTAGAAAATAAGATAGGTATAAATAAGATACTAATAGCACTCTAACTTTATACTAATAAGGCTAGAGTTAATATAATCTAGATAACTAAGAAGGTTAAGAAACTTAACTTATTAGAAAATAAGTAGGCTAAAGGCTACTACTAATAACCCTTATACCTACCCTAAAACTAGATACTCTTTCTAAAAGAGATACTATAAAGAGATAGATAATTATTCTCAAAAACCTTATTAAAGAGGAGCTAGTTATTAATATAGACTTATATTTCTAAGTTAATATTATTAAAAGCTAACTTATTAAGTTACTAAGACTATAACCTATAGTAGTAAAAGCTTCTATCTTAGAAAGGTTTAATAAGTTCTCTATATCTAGCTAAAATATATACTAGCTAATTTTCTTTTTACTTAACTTAAAGAGATAGCTAAAAAGAATATAGTAACTATTTACTAAGACTTTCTAGCTAGAAGAAACTAATAACCTTCTTCTATTCTAGCTTTCTATAAAAAAGGAGAGTATTATTATTAATACTAAAATAAATATCTAAAAATATAAGCGCTTTAGTATCACTAAACTATTAGTATTTATATAAGAAATTATTAAGAATAGCTAGAAGATATTTATTATATATATTTTAGGAAACATTTTGCTATATAAAACGCCTTTAGAAGTATTAGGTAAAGATAACCCTACTAAAAAAGAGATTAAACTACTACTAGAGCTACTTAGTAAATAGAAGATATTTAATAAGCAGATAGTAAAGAAATACCTAATACTAGAGGGTATAGAGTATATAATTAACCTAGTTAAAGAGAAGAAACTCCCCTATAAGCTAATTTACCTATTAAATAAGTAATAACTTAAAGAGCTTTAGTAGTATATTACTAATAACTAAGTAATAGGCTAGATCTAACTCTTAACTAGTAAAGCAGGTATATCTATTCTATTTATTTTAAAGAAGAATAGCACCTTATACCTCTATATAGATTATTAAGGCTTAAATAAGGTAATAATAAAGAACTAATATCTACTCCCTCTTATTAATAAGCTATTAGATAGGCTTTAGAAAGTAAAGTAAATCTTAAAGATTAACCTTTAAGATATATATTACTATATCTATATTAAGCTAGAAAACTACTAGAAAATAGTAATAAGAATAAGATATAGATATTTTAAGTATATAGTTATACTATTTAGCCTAATAAATATACTAATAACCTTCTAGATATATATTTACTAAGTGCTTACTAAGCTATTAAATACTTACTATATAGTATATATAGATAATATTATAGTATACTTTAAGATAAAGGACTAATATACTTAGAACCTTTACTAAGTGCTTTATAAACTTTACTAATAGATACTCTATACTAAGCTTAGTAAATATAGCTTCTACTAATAGAGAGTAGAATTTCTAGATTATATTATTATATCTAAGAGTATCTTAATAGATAAGATCTATATCTAAGTAGTTATTAAATAGAAGCTACTAAAGATATACTAGGAGATTTTAGTTTTCCTTAAATTCTATAACTTTTATTATAAGTTTATTATAGAATATTTAGATATAATAGCTTTAATAAGTACTCTCCTAAAAGGTAGTAAGAATAGTAAAAAGGGAGGTAACTTTAACTAGCTAGAAGAGACTTAATAAGTATTTAAGAGACTTTAGCTTACTTTTTACTTAGTAACTATTCTCTAATACTAAAACCTAATCTATAAGATAAGAGTTAAGATAGATACCTCCACTAAGACTATTATTAATATTCTATCTTAGAATATTAATAGTTAGTAGTAACTAGTTATTTACTACTTATAGAAGCTTAGTAATATAGAGTAATAATAAAGCATAAACTAGTAGAAGCTTCTAGCTATTATAGAGAGTCTAGATTACTAAACTTACTACTTATAGGAAATATTAAAGAAATTTCTAATTTTTATAGACTACTAAGCACTTAAGAGTATTATTAATATATTAGTATAGAACCTTTAGGGAAAGCTTACTAGATAGATATATAAGCTCTTAGTATTTAACTTTAATCTAGAATATAGATTAGAAGTTATAAACCTAGCTAATAGCCTATCTAGGAGGCTAAACTATATAGAGAGAGAGGTAAAATATAATAATATCCTTCTAATCCTAGTAAGGAAACTAGAGCTTATTACTAACTTACTAGCAAACCTTTAATAAAAGATTACTATATTAAAAAACAGTATAGAGACTATAAAAGCCTTTATTAATATAATATAAGTAAATAAAGTAAACCTCTTCTAAATAGAAATAGATAGCTCTAGAAATAGAGATATCTTAGCCTCTAGTTAGCATAGCTCTCTAAAGCATACTAATATTTCTACTACTATAATAGCTATAATAACCTAACACTAAAGTATAAGGAGTAATATAGAGAATACTTAGCAAGGAGTTATTAACTAAGAGGACTTATCTAGAGCTAGAGTTACTATAGTATAATAGTATATCCTATATTAGATTATAAAAGAGCTTATAGTAAGCAAAATAGTATATAGCTAATAACTCTTTAAGGGGATAAAAAGGATTATTTATAAACTATAAGCTAATAACTTATACTACTAAAAATAATTAGAAAGAGTATATAGACTAGCTAGTAACTATAGAGATTATATAGTTAATAATAAGAGAATATTATTCTATAAGGGAAGATTAGAAATCCTAAAAGAAGGGTTACTAAGACTTAAGATTCTTTATTAATACTATAATAACTATAGAGCAGGTTATATAGAAATAAATAAGACCACTAAGTTAATCTTAAAGAAGTTCTATTAGTTAAATCTAGCTACTAATATATATAACTATATAATAAGTTATAATATATACTAAGGAAACTATATTTCTAAGTATAAGCTCTATAGAAAGTTATAGTTACTACTCCTATTAGTATACCTATTCTAAGAGATTAGCTTAGACTTTATTACTAAGTTATTAATAAGCTATTAGTATAAAGGTAGTAAGTATAATACTATATTAGTTATAGTATATAAAATAACTAAGTTTGCTATATTTATTCTAACTACTAAGTAGCTAACTGCTACTAAGCTAGTATAGATTATCTATAAATAGGTAGAATATTATTTTAGCACTTTAGAGAGTATTATTAGTAACTAAGATAAACTCCTTATAAGCTAATTTTAGAAAGAGTTTATATAAGAGAGGGCTATTAAGTACTACCTCTCTATAGTATACTACCTCTAAACTAATAGGTAGTTTAAAAGAATCTATTAGATACTAGAGAAGTATCTATAAGCCTATATTAGTAAGTTACTATATAAATAAGTAGTATAGTTACTAAAAGCTAAGTTTATATATAATAATAGTTACTATAACACTACTAGTATCTTACTAATAGAGGCTTTATATAGCTACTACCTATACTATATAGAGTATACTATTCTAGTAGATAGAGTTATAGTATAGAGCATATAGAAGCAGATTAAGTATATTATAAAACTCTATATAAGAGTATAGAAATAGTAGCTAAAGGTAATAGTAATATAAGCTAAGTATTATAATATAAGGTATAAAGAGCAAACCTACTATTAGAAATAAGTTATTAAGCTATTAATAAAGAACTTTTAGTTTAAGAATAGAAAATTAGTACTAAGGTTTATTAAAGTATCTATTACTAAAGCAGTTAGAATATAGACTTATAGAGTCTATCTACTAGAACAGTACTAGAGAATATATAATATTTTCTTAGTTATTCTACTAGAGCTATAAAATAGTTACTAAGAGAATAGTAAGAGCTTATCTATATATCTAGAGCTTAAGAATAAGCTAGAAAAATAAAAGGTAGAGGAGATTATTATATAGTAAGGAAACAGTAATAATATATAGTACTTAGTTAAGTAAGTAAAATAGTCTATAAAGTATAATATATAGAAACCTATAGAGAACCTAATAAATATATAGAAAGCTATTTAGAAGTTTAATAAGCAGTCTAGAAAGACTTATAGAAAATAGAATAACTAGCTATATAGACTTTAATAATAGGTTACTAAAGGTTAGGTATATAAGAAGGTGAAAATAAAACTAAATTTAGAAAAAGTAAAACTTTTAATTTATAAATAGCAAACTGCTATAAACTATATAGTAAAAAAAGAGGGTATTATTCTATAGAAAAACGGAAAAAGATAGCTAATAATCTATAATAGCTACCTACTAGCTACTATAACTATAACTATAACTATAACTATAACTACTATAAGTACTATAGCTACTATTTAGTAAAAGCTTAAAGCCTCTAGTAGATTTACTACTATAAGTAGTAATACTACTAGGAGAAGAGGTATAATTAATACTATTACTACTAGTATTACTACTACCTATATTATTACTACTATTAATATTACTATTACTACTACTACTATTATTATTACTACTAATAGGCTAACTACCTACTATCTAAGACTTATTATTAAACTTATTAGAGACCTTAATAGCTAGCTTTTTCTTTACTAAGCTCTTACTACTCTCTAGGCTATACTTCTTAGTTAGAGTATAGAGAAAAGAGATATATAAGACTAGGCAGATATTAGTAATAATAATAAAGCAGGCAGAGATATTATTTACTATAAAAGCAGTAAGGCTCTCTTAGAGCTTATTATAAAAGGTAGGAAACTTATTAATATTATACTTATATAGGATCTTAGAGATAGGCTTTATTAAAGAGTTATTAAGCAGTTAGTTAATCTTATTAGAGAGATATATAGCTAGAGTATTATTATAAATATAGAGCAGCTAGGCAGTATTTAGTTACTAGAGAATATTAATATTATTAAAAAAGTGCTAACCTAAATTATTATTAACAATAAATATTTAGTAAAGAGAAGATAATAATAATTATACTTAGACTATAATATTAAGAGAAAGATACTTATAAATAAAAGAGAGCTTCTATAACTATAGCTACTCTATATTTTAGAAGCTAGTAGTAATAGTGAGATTATAAATAAGCTTACTAACCTGCTTCTAAGCTGCTAAGTAGTTAGTAAGTAATTATAGAAGTTAGAAATAATAATAAGAGATAAGAAAGCCCTCCTACTTTTAAAGCTTAATTTAGTAAAATATATTCTAAGTAGTCTAGATAATATCCTAGAGCTCTTAAAGAACCTAAAAAGAGGTTAGAATATAATAAATAGTTAGTAATAATTTAGTAAACTTATAGCTAAATACTTTTTCTTATTAAAGTTATAGAGTAAGCACTTCTATATATAGTTACTATATATATAGTAAAGATTAAAAATATTAAGATATATCTTAGAGAGGTAGCTAAGATAGAAATAGCTACTATTAGTATTACTAATTAAATTACTAAAAAGGTTCTTAGGCTTATAGAGAAACTTTGTAAAAACTATACCTATATAAGTAATATAAGATATTATAGTAATTTATTAGTAAATAGATAGAGATAAAGATAGAAAAGAAAAGAAGATAGAAAAGAAAGAAATAGATAGAAATAGAGATATAATAATTAAGGTAAATAATTAGTAAACTAGTAGTATAAGAAAGGTACTAGTTAAGGGAAAGAAAAGAGAAAAAAGTATAGTTAAGGAAAGAAATTTCTAAGATCAGAAACCTTAGAAAAAGAAACCCTTTTATACTTAAGGGGTTACCTAGTAATAAGATATAATAATTATAATAGATATATACTACTAACCTATTACCTAATAGTTAGTAACTAATTAGAAAAATTAACCTAATAGGTATATATAAAATAGTAATAATTAGTAATAAAAATATATTACTTACTATAGTTACCTCTATTTAGTAAAGAAAGGAATAAAGGTTATATAGTATAATAGCTATTATAACTTAAATATTATATAGCCTAACTTATACTAACTAATTAGCTACTAAGCAGTAAAGACTACTAAAGAGCTATAAGCTCTATATAACACCTTAGAGACTAAGGCTTTAGAGAGGGGGGTAATTATAAGAGAATAAGGATTAGATATATATATATAGATATATAATTAGTAAAAGGTTAGCTAGCAGGTAGCTGCTATATATATCTTAGGAAAAACTCTAAGCATAACAGACTTAGAATATTAAGCAATAGTCTAATATAGTAACAGATATCTATATTTAGCATTCTAGCTCTTCCTAGTTAAGGCCTATAGCTATACTCTTATAGTTATAGTGCTACTCTTTAGCTTCTTAAATAAATACTTAAATAATATCTTTAAAAAAGATAGTGCTGCCTACTTATTAATATCTATATTATAGCTTACTAAACTTTAAGATATATAATATAAAGTTACTTTATATAAACTTAATAATATATATTTAGTTTTATATTTATTCTCTTAGAATAATATTAATACTAATATATATCTATATAAGAGTATTCTAAATCTTAGAACCACTCTATATATATACTATAAGAGATAAAGATCCTTTTATAAAGTTATTATATATCTTAATTATAATCTAGAGATCCTCTACTAAGGTTAATATATCCCTAAGAGTTACTCTATAAACTATTATTAAGATATATACTTATATTAACTATATAATCTAATTTATAGGTTTCTTTAGGTATAGATCCTTAGGAAACTTTATCTTAAAGCTCTTAAACTGATCTAAATCTAGTTTAGGAGTCTTACTAAGTATCTATATTATTAATAAAGAATATATTATTATAATATCTAAATAGCTAGTCTTTTTCTATATACTAAAGTAGGAGTAGGCTAGGCTTACTAAGGTTCTTAATAGTAATAGTACTATTAGAGAGAATATATCTCTGCTACTATTATTAACTATAGATAGTGCTAGAGTAGTTTCTTATATATTTTATAACTATATTTAAAAAGTATTATACTCTTTATATATCTATTAGTAAGCTAACTAAAGCTTAGTAATCTTCTACTAAAGATCTATAATAGCTTAATCTTAAGGCCTTACTATCTCTAAGCTCTATAGTATACTTACTATAACTATAGGTAACTATATAACTTCTCAGGAGTATATTGATATACTTATAATATATATATTATCTTAGATAGTTATATAATATTGTTTTGCTGTTTTAATAACTGCTATAAGGTAGATCTGATTTATAAAGTTATATAGATTATACTACTATATAATAATAAAGATTCTATATATAGTTAGGGGTTAGAAATAAGGGTTTAATAAGTATATTAATTAAAGTTATATAAGTAAAGCTATTCTTATACTAAATTATAGTATACCTAGTGCTCCTCTTATATATTATTAAGCTCCTGAGTTATTACCTATACCTTTAAATCACTACTTATGCCTCTAATCTATATATAGCTGAATATTGCGCTATATGCGGCCTGCTTATTGCGGTGAGGCGCCACCTGTGGTTATAATAACTGCAACCGGGGTGCGTGCAGTAAAAGGGAGTTAGAACGCGCCTAAATAAGGATAGATATATAGAATTATATATATACTATAATAATATAAATATATATATATAATTATGCCTAATTTGATAATTAATAGTTTAATATATACTATATTACTAGAAATACTACTCTAAAACCTTAATTATAAAATAATAACTACTATAACTATTTTTTAGCTATATAGATATAGTAACTAAATCCTCTAGATTAACCTTCTATATATAAAGATATCTAGCCTTAAGCTATAGAATAGTATTAATCTATATATTACTATTCTAAATATAAATAGTATACTCTAAAGCTGCTTTAGAGATAAGGTTATAGAGCTAATTATTCTAGATATCTCTAACTACTTTATAGATAGTATAGTAAATAATATAGTAGTTATACTACTGAGTAATAATATAATTATAATATATATTTTAATATAATTATAGATCTATCTAAAGTAAATTATAAACTATACTAAGCTTACTAAGTAAACTAAATATTTAGAAATAAGTACTATAAAGTATATAAGAAGTAATAATATATACTTTAAGACTAAATCTATAATAATATCTACCTAGATCTTTTATATTTATACTATACTATAGATAAGAATATTAACTATTAGATATATATCCTCTATAATAATATTAATATTAATATTTATAAAAATAAAGCTATAGCTAGAAATAGCTATATTATAACTTTAAATCTTTTAGTATATAAAAAGCTACTTACTAAGTATAATATAGAGAAATAGCTTAGAAAATAGGAGAAAGCTATTACTAAAGTATAGACTAGCAGCTTTATATAAATAAAGAAGCCTAATTAGTAGTTTACTAACTTTATTATAGCTTTTAGTAATAGTAGCTTAGATACCTAAATCTATATATACTAAATAATAATATAATTATATATAAATACTAGCTTCTCTACTAGAGAAGATATACTAAAAGATACCTAAGCTATCCTTAATATATTTAAAATCGCTAATCTATATACTAAGATAGACTAAGAAGTATTTAGCTCTACTATACTAAGAGATGATAAGAATATTATATTTAAGGATAACTTAGAAATACTTAAGAAGTAAAGACTTACTATATACTAAATATATAGAGAAGAGTAATCTATAGTATTTAAAGGCTATAAAAGGATATCTATAACTATATAAATAATTAATAAAAGGAGCCTCTACCTAACTTATTATAGCTACTATTTATTAATAAAGTATTAAATTATATTTAAAGAGCTATATCTAGAGTGCATTTAGAGAGGTAAATCTGTTTACTATTTAGTAGAGAAGTATAGTAATAATAATAAGAAGTTTATAAAGTATATTTATAAGCTTAAACTAAATAGCAAACTATATATAGAGAATAAATAACTATATAGCTACTATAGAGAGATCTTTAAGTCTATATTTTATATATAGCTAAATAACTACTAACTCTATAACTCTATAATTCTAAACTCTAGAGTAATAATATATATATTTAATAATACTTTATAGTTTACTATACTTACTAAAGTAGCTTTTAGTAACTTTCTATAGATAGATATATATTAGCTCTCTATTAAGAAATAGAGTATAGTTAATACTAAGGTAAAGAGGTATAGTAAAAGTATAATATATCTATAACTATATAATATAGTGCTTTACTATAGATTTATAAATAACTTTATATCTCTTAGGAAGCTATACTAATATAGTATTTAGTAAGATATAAGTCTATAGAATAACAATCTTTAAAGATTAAATTATACCTACCTTTATATATTAAATAAGAGGCATTACTAATAGGTACTTAAGTATAGTAAAACCTTAAGAAGTGCCCTACTATATAATAAAAGGGATAAACTAGGTACTATATTCCTTATAAGTACTTAGTAACTTCTAGCTAACCAGTATATATATATATATATAATGTAATAATAAAGTAATAACCTATCTATAGTAGTATTATAATATAGTATTAGTACCTTAGATATCTAGGTCTAAAAGCTATTTAATACTTCTTAAATAGTATAAGAAAGGTCTATCTTACCTAAGAGAGTAAGCTTATTATAATAATTAACTATAATATCTATAGTATAAATAAAGTCTGTTACTAAGTATAATAAGTACTATAAGAGTCTATTAAGTATATAGAGCTAGGTAAATATATTACTCTACACTTCTATAATTATAATACAGAATATAAAGGGTATTACTTAGCACTTCTTATAATAGATTAGTCTATAGTATATATTTAGGATTTCTACCTTATATAATAAAGTATAGATACACAGTGATTTTACCTGCTTTGTAACAGACCTTCTAACTCTGCGCCGCGCCTCCTAATAATACACACAGCCTTCAGTCATATAATTATAATTGCTAACCACCTATCCCAACCACAGCTACACTTATATATACCTATCTATAGTCTTATAATCCTCAACTTTGTAGTTTAATAATAATATCTATTAACTTATCCTCTCACTTATTACCCACACTGCTAATACTATCTCTATTACCGCTTTATTTGCTAGCTTTGCTGTTATCAGCAATGCTCTCTCTGTTTAGTATAAGCTATACTTACTAATCCCTAAAGAGCCACCTCTGTCTTAGCATTATAGAGGGTCTGTTTAAAGAAGGGCCACTCTATAAAGTGCCTAATAACCTATCTAACCTCTACTACTAAGTCTGCTTACTTATATAGAATAAGTTAGTATATCTATAAATCCCTTATAGGGATATTAATAAGAGCTCTCTTAAAAGCTATACTAATAATATGCTCTTAGTGTTATATAGGCTGCTTAATAAAACAGAGAGCCTTATTAATTATATTAATGCTAAACTATTATATAATATTTTATGCATTATTAATATTAACAGGCATACCTTATATATAGCTAGCATATTAATATACTAGGTCTAATACTAATATCTTAGAGGACTTATTATAGGTTATAGGATAAGAATAAGAAAGAGAGATAGGTATAAAGCTCTGCTTATAGTAGCAGAGCTTTTTATACTTCTAGCTGTGAGAACCTCTTAGAAGGTTAAGAAGTTATCTCTTATATACACCTTATTAGAAGGTTTACCTTTTAGGCGTTTTTTATAGCACCTTACTAGAAGGTTTAGTAAAAGCAATCCCAGGCTATAAGAGCCTTAGTAGTCTACTTAGCTCTAATATAATTAGCCCTATTATATATAGCATAGCGTTACCTATACTATTACTATTCTGCTAGTCTATTTAGCCAGAGCATATATCTAACTTTATATAAGGGTTTGCTTACTAGCAGGAATATATTAAGTTTCTATATTATTATCCTTAACTAGTAGAGGGTATAGGTTAAAGTGCCTCTATAGTGTTTTCTAAATTATGCCTATAAACTGGGTGAATTTGTTATAGTCTTTTTTGCAGGGAGCTGTATTATAACTATAAACTCAATAAAGTATAGATAAACTTCTTATAGTAATTAAGAACTACTTAATAATACTCTTAATATAGTATAGAGTATATATAATAGAGATTAAAATAAACCTTAAGCTTATAAAGTATCTATATATTATTACTATTATTAAGGTATAAAATATCTACCTTAAGCTCTCTATTATTAATACTTAGGTATAAAATAGTAAAGCAGAATAAGTAGGTACTATAATTAAAGAGTATATAAAAGCTATAGTAATAAGTATAAAGCTACTAGATATACTATAGCCTAAGATAATAAAGTTATCTATCTATCTATATAACTATATATTTATAGTAATAAGAAGTTAGTAAACACTCTATAACCTATTCTATAAACACTTTTAGGTAAGTAAGTTTACTAATTATATATACTATGACCTCTTATACCTATATATCTATAGCTATAAGGTGTTTACTATAATAAAAGAAGCTTAACTTAATTAATAATACTATAAAAGGCTTATACTATATATATTTATTAAGTTCTTAATAAGCTATATATTTAGTAACTTATTTTATATATATAACCTACTATATATAGAAGTATTTACTATATATAATATAGTTTTTAATAAGAAGAAGGTTTTTAATAGTAACTTAAAGAGGCTTACTAAAGAGTTTTAATATATAGATCTTACTATAATATAAGAGTAAATTAACTAGCTAATTAGTAAGAGCTATATATAAGCTATTCTATAAGATATTAATAAGGAGATAGATAAAGTAGTTAAGTATAATAACTATATTAATAAGTATATAGAAGACTTAGAAGCTATAGTACCTAAAGATATAGATATAGTTATATTATCTCTACTATAGAGCCTAGTAGCTCTAACTACTACTACTATACTAGAAATAAATAATACGTCTATCTATATAAATACTTACTTTAAATTAATAACCTTGCTAGAGACTTTATTAATAATATTTTTCATAGCTCTATAGAGTATATCTATAAATACAAAGAGGTATAGAAAAAGATATAATTACTCTTTAAAATATATAAATAAACATAGATAATATATATTATTATTACCTTAGTGCTACTATATATTATAGACCTTATTTAAAGCTGCCTTTTTAGTAACTTATATATAGCTATACTAAAAATATAAAACTTTATAATTAGAAAATAGCTCTATAGCTTAGAGTATCTAGACTAATTACTTACTAAGTATATATATAGAGTAGAATATCTCTAAAATTTTAATAAGAGTAGGTTATATCCTTAAAGTAACTATAGATAAGATAGATCTATAATAGTAAGTATTTACTATAGCTAAAGAATAAAGGCTAGAGAGTAAGAAGTACTACAGAAATACTATAGTATATAGTAGCCTAAATAATATAGATAAAATAATTACTCTATTAGGTTACCTCTAGTTTAAGTTACCTCCTCTATCTATATTTTATAATTAGTTAGTACTATATAATAGACTTATAAAACTATATCTATTATAAATAAATTCCTAGAGACTAAGAGGTTTTACCTAAAGAGATATAAAGTATTATAGTCTTAGTATAAAGTAGTGAGGCAAGAGGTTTATAGTTATTAAGTACTTAGCTACTACTAAGTTTATATATATAAACTTAATAAATATAAATAGTTAGTAAAGTTTAAAGTAAGATTTATAATCTAAGGTAACTAATAAGTAAAAGATATATAGAATATATATATAGTAATACTTATAGATATATCTTTCTAAGTATTAATAGCTATAGCTACTTATTCTAATATAACGCTATTATAATATAATACTATAAATATATTTATATATATATCTATTAATAAAATAGTATTTATAAGTATACTATAAGGATACTACTATAACAATAAGGTTCTATATCTATAAAAGGTGCTTTATAGACTATACTGCTTGCTACTACTTTAGTAAAAATACTTAGAGGCTAGCCTTACTATACTTAACTTTAAATAGATAGCTAGTGAGATTTATTATTAATAGTAGAGATAAGTAATATTCCTCCTCTATATAGATAATTATATATAAACTATAGCTATTATAGTCTATATTTATAGATAAGGTATAGAAGCTGCTTAAGTAGTAAGCTATAAGCCTTAATATAGATAAATAAGTATATATATCTATAATAAAAGATAAATTAGACCTTTATAAAGGGAAAGCAGTTTTATAGAAGATTAACTACTATTAATACTATATTAAAGTAATTCTATATATAGTAGTAATAATATAGTTTAATATAGTGTTTGCTATAAGCTGCTTGATAACATTTAATAATAACCTAAGCTCTATATAGTACTATACTGCTGATTAAGTTCTTTAATATCTCTACTAAATATAATATCTCTACCTTAAGTATAGTACTAAGCTTAATAGACTAGATAATATACTTAAAGTTACTTTAGATACTAGCTTTATAGATAATATAATTAACTAAAAGAGTTTATAAATATTTATAATAAAGCTATTTAGAGGTATAATTATATAAAAGGTAAATAAGTAAATAATAGTTATAATATTAATAACTAAGGTAGAGCTACTTATACTATCCTAAGTAGTATATAAAGCTCTCTTTATAAGTTAGTAAATAACTACTTTATAAGTTTAACTCCTAAGTGATACTATAGCTAAAGCTACTTTTACTATACTTAGTATAATATTAATAATAATCTAAATTTAGTATAATAATTAATGAACTATTTAGCTAGTTAATATAAAGCTTATTTGGCTATAAATAAGGCTATAATATATTGATATCTATAACTACTAGCTATAATATAAGATTATAGAAGGGTATATATTAGTTAAATATACTTTATTAATAGAGATAATAGTAAATAGATTTATAAAGATACTTATACTTTCTTAATTTTAAATATTTTATAGTTAGCTATAAATAAGTAACTAATATATATAGCTAGAGGTAAACTATATATAAAACCTAGAGAAAGAAAATAATATAAAGTATACTAAGATAATAAAAGCCTATATTTAGAATAAGATAGACCCTAATAGAGTTTAGAAATAGCTTTATAAATAGCTAGTAATCCCTAAGTAGGTATATTAGATTCTAGAGTCTGGAATATATAGTATAGATTAGGCATAATATTAGTCCAGCTCTATATATAGGTTTAAAGTAGCCTGGGTATACTTACTGCAACTAGAGTGCATATAGGAAAAAGGGGTTAGGATGCGCCTAAATAAGATTAGATACATAGAATCATATATACACTATAATAATATATATATATATATAATTACGCCTAATTTAACAGAAAAAGCTAGCTAACGCCACAAGCTCCTAACCACAGCTAGTGTGGAAGAAGAAACTATAACAAAATTAGAGTATTTAAAAACTATATTAAATTAACCCCTTAGCATATATAGTAACACACTAAGTATATATAAAAGCAGCAGCAACTATAGTATAATAGAGCAATACCTACTTTAGCTATTCTTAGGTATAAATAATATATAGACCTATATATAGAGATTTCTAAATAGCTATATACTTAATATATTATTATTTTATACTCTATATTATATAATTTAGTAATTAAGAGTGTAATCTTTATAAATAATATTAATTAAAGCTATCTAGATAAATCTATAGTATTAAATTTATCTCTATATTATGAATATATATATTTATAATAAGCTTTTTATTATTAATATTACTAAAGTCTCTAGCTTCTTAAGTAGACTTAATAGCTTAGTTAATTAGCCTTTTTAGTAAGATTAAACTTAATATAAACTCTACTTAATAGAACTATAAAAATATATTAACCTAGAGAATAAAGAGAAGAAGAAGCTTAATATTATCCTAACTATTATTCTAAAGAAGCTAAAGATTTAAAACTATCTCTAGAAGGCTAACTTTTTAGTAATTCATACTTAAAATAGTAAGATAAGAGAATTATTTACTTTAGTATTTAGTATTACTTAGCTAGAATTAGAATAAGTAATATTAATAAAATCTAAATTAAGATAGTTCTTTAATAACTTAAGAAAATAAAGAAGATATATATATATATATAATATAGATATTAGAATATAAAGATAAGATAAAGAATATTAAGAATCTATATAAAGTTATAGTTTAGTTTAAGAACTATATTTAAGAAATAGTTAATACTAAATATGAATACATATACTTTATACCTTGAAACTCTATTATAGAAACTATTACTTAGTTAAAAATAAGAACTAGAATTAATACAACTTAACAAATTAAGTTAGTTAGAATAATCTATAGAGAAATTCTTTAAACCTTTTATAAAGAAAAAATATAATTTAGAAGTTTATTATTAAATAGATTAATACGTATAAATTAGCTATCTCTAAATTAAAAACTATTAATATAGTAGAGAGTAGTAAGAAGTTAGAATAGTTTAATAACTTTATCTATACTATCTACTAAACTCTTTTCTTATTATAAACTATAATTTGTAAGTTAATACATAGAAACGAGGCTAGTAATAAAACTCTAAAGCTAAATAACTTTATTAGGAATATATAAAGTAAAGTCTTAGAAATAGTTAATACTATAACCTTAAAGTTATATATTATAAAAAGTAGAATATTTGAATTAATATTAACTAATCTTCTCTATATTTAGTAAAAACTCCTTAACTTTAAAGTAAGTTAAGAAAGAGATAGATTAATAAAGAGTTTAATAATTAATAAAGTAAATCTAAAAAGGAATTTAGTAAATATTAAGCTTATATAGTTTACTATTATTTTTTCCTAAGCTATAAGAGCCTTAGTAGCCTACTTAGCCCTAATATAATTAGCTCTGTTATATATAGCGCAGTGTTATCTATACTATTACTGTTCTACTAGTCTATTTAGCTAGAGTATATATCTAACTTTATATAAGGGTTTACTTACTAATAGAAATATATAGAGTTTTTATATTATTATTCTTAACTAATAGAGAGTATAGATTAAAGTGCCTCTATAGTGTTTCCTAAATTATATCTATAAAGTAAGTAAATGTATCATAGTCTTTTTTATAGGGGGGCTGTGTTATGACTATAAACCTAATAGTTTACTATTAACTATTAAAGTATCAAGATATAATTATTAATAACATATCTAACTACTAAACCTTAAATAAGATAGTTACTAATTTAGTATAGAAGTAATATAAAGAGAAATTAGTAAATAAGATTAACTATCTAAAGGTCTCTATAAAGAATTAATAATTCTTCAAGAGATATAGAGAGAAAGTAGAAGTTAAAAAGGTAATATTTACTATAACTTATAACTATAAGTTATCTAAATTAGTATTATTAAATTTAGGTTTATTAATTTTTATTTTAAGTAAGCTTAAATAATTTAAGACTCTATATAGTATTTATAATAAAGACTTTATTTTTATAGAATCTAAATTAATATTAATTAAAAAGTATATATCTATAACTATTAATATAATTAGTTCTAAAAGTTATCTAGTTAAACTCTTTCTCTTTAATACTATTTATAACAGTAGTATAGTAAGTAATTTTATATTCTATAAAAGCTTAAAGAAGAAAGATATTTACTAAAATAATAAGCTAGATAAATACTATCTTTAATAATAAGATAGAACCTTTATTACCAAAATCCTTAATATCTATAATTAATATATTCTTAGATATATACTAAAAAAAGCCTATATAGCCTTTTATAATTATTACACTAACACTATAACCCGCAAAGCAGCAGGATATACACTATAGTTAATAGATATATATAAGGTTATATAACCTATTGCAGAGTATATATATATAGTTTAACACTACTATCTATATAGTTAAGTCGAACTTCTAAATAGATATATATAAACTTAAGACTTTTAATATATATATATATAAAGGGAGCCCTAAGTTTTATATAAACCTTAATCTATTATAAAACTAATACTAATTAGTAGTTAACCTTATATATTATACTACTTAACTTCTATAGATTAGTAAGGGTATTACTTAAAGAGATAAAGTAATAACTTCTATACTAGGTTTATAATCTAGTATATAAGGGACTTGTCTTTATACTACTTAGGTTATTAAGGTAAGAAGGGTAGGTTTATTTATAGTATTTCTGCCTTAAAAACCTTAATATATCTCTATATCTATTATATAAATAATAACTTCACTAATATAACTTATTATCTATATATACTGCTTAAATAATAAGAATAAGAGATAATAGATAAATAATAGATCTATAAATATTATGATAAGTTAATAATATAAACGTCCTGCTATAGAATTATCTATCTTAATAGGATTATTATATTTAAGCTTAAGATCTATTCTCTCTATATCTATATTACTATTCTTTAAAACTACTAAGAATCTATAATATCTATACTTATATATACTAGAATATTATAAAACCTTTGCATAAAATACTTAAATTATTTACTATAAAATAAGCACTACTATCAACTTTATAATTATTAAGGATAAATTAATTATAACCTAGAACTATAACTTATACTTACATAAGGGGAATATTTAATACTATTAGTAACTTTATACTAAAGTAATATATTATTTAGTATATAGTAAATAACTTATTAATAGATATAGCAAAAGATACTAAAATACTATAATAACTTATAGTAATATTATTAATATTACTAATATCTATCTAAACCTAGAGTTATTCTAACTAAGAGATATAAAATAAGGATATCTATTCCTTCTAATCTTAAATAATAAAGTATATTACCTATTTAGTTTATAGATAGAAATATAGCTTAAGGATTATTATCTATAGTAAGTATAATAATACTATAGTAAGTAACTGTAGCTATTACTATATAACTTATAATATCCTTATTACTATTACTAAAACTAGTATTTTAAAGGAAATAATAAAAGAAGATAATACTAAATAATAGTAATACTGCTTTATAGATCTATAAGAGTTATTATAAAGACTAAAGATATAAAGCTTTACTTTAACTATACTAAACTTAGTAACTAGAGAACTAGCTATCTAACTCTAAATAAGAGAGATTTATATTTTAGTAAAACCTTTAACTAGAGGCTTTACTAACTAAAAATCCTTACTATAGTATTTATTTACCTTCTTTTATATAATATTATTAACTACTATATAAACTATTTTATATCTAGTTAATTAATACTATAGTTAGATCTATTAGTTATAGTAATTCTATATTACTAACTTCTTATAAAACCCCTAATCTCTATAAATATAAAGATATTTATAAATAACTCTAATTAGAGTTAAATATTTAAATTTTATAATAAGACTATAGAGAAAGAGGTAAATATAAAAATCCTCTTTTACCTTAAGATCTATAAAGCTAATAGCTTTATAGATATAGCTTTATAGTAAGAATTTATATAAAACTTTATTAACCTACTACTTAAATTCTAGAACTAAGCTACTATAAGTATTATTTAATAACTCTATAACTACTTTATAATAGATAGAGTATATACTATCTATAATTCTCTATAAGTTATAAATTAACTCTTTATAATTATTATAAAGAATAACTTCTATTTTTAGATAACTAAGAAAGCAGAAAAATAAGTAAGTAAGAATACTATATTTATAAAGCTATAGAAAAATAAAGACTTTATTAAAGAGATTGTAGATAGTAATAGTAAGAGAAGAGTAAAGTTTATACCTTTATAGACTAATAATAAAAGAAATATATCTATAAATAATAAAGCTATATAGCTAGTTAACCTTAATCTAACCTTAAATACTAACCCTACTCTAAATATTATTAATACTTAAATTAGACTTAAAAGTAATACCTACTTATTTATATACTAACCTATAAACCTAATAAAGTTATATATTAATAAGATAAAGTATATTAGTAAAGAAATAGATATTTTAAAGCTAAAACTCTATATTCTCTAGAATATATATAAAGGAGTAGGCTTTATAAAGAAGCAAATACTATTTACTTTTCTAATTATACTTAAGGAAAACGTATTATATTATTACTATAATATAATTTGCTAAATTTTGCCTTATCTTAACTCTAAGTAATTATTACTAAGCTTAGTAAATATTTTAAAATAGAGGAATATAGATAAGTATATCTTACTAAATAGAATATTACTATATTTATATTAATTATAAATGGTAACCTATCTATAATAAAGCTTAAAACCTTAGATTTACTAATTAATAACTTTATAAAGATATAATCTATATTAGATACTTTATAAAAGTAATAAAGTCTTATATAACTAACCTCTCTAAGATTACTAAGAGGTTAAGAAATATAAATAAGCTATAATAAACTCTATAATAAAGTTTAAGAGCCTCTATAACTAGCTTAAAGTTATAATTAGTAATATAGTTATATTTAGGAATAGTTAATTATCTATATAACTATAATACTATACTAAGTAATACTAAATAGATTATAAATATAATAGCTAAGGCTAGAATAATTAATTTAGTTACTCTAGTTTATACTAAAAATTTAATTAAGATAATTTAAAATAATAATACCCGGGGGTGTGGGGCGTCGCGGGCTCGCGTTTACACCCCCTACTCACATAGGGGGGCAAAAAACCCTCGACCACACTAAAAAGTCGTTTCCACTTTTAAACTTAAGATATTTACTTAATTATATAATATATAAATAAAAAAGAAAATACTATAATTATATATAAAATATCTACTTTTTTAGCTATATTTTTATTTTATTATTATTACTAGTTATATACTTTATATAAGAGCTTAAAGTTTTATTAGTTTTTAAGACTTATATATATAAAGTATTAGTAAATATAAA
>JAVHLV010000244.1:0-102615 GCA_036785495.1 Colletotrichum neosansevieriae | reverse complement strand
GGGGGGGGGGGGGGGGGGAGGAGGCGTGAGTTTGGCTTCGGGGGAAACTTTATCATACCCTGCAGTTCGTTCGTGTGCGTTCCTTCCGTCGCGATTATCCTGCCCTTTCGTTTGTCTGAGAAGATGACGTCGCGACCTTAACGTGGTTCGCGTTGGTATCTGATGATAACGATCGCGCAGATTACAACATGTTGGCGACTGCCCGGCAGAGAGAGAGACCGCGATCAGTTTACCAGAAGGAGGGACAAAATGGAACGATCGCTGAAGGTCTGAGAAAGCGACAATTAAAAGGGCAGATTATTTGCCTCCTTCTGCGTTCAAAAGTATCGCGAAATGCGGGATCCGAATCGTTATAGGTCGCTGGGGAGGTTCCGACGCGTCTTCCTATCGCTTCAGTCCGTGAAATGGCGATGGTTTTTGGATGGTGAAGGAAGAGAGGCGGATTGTCGCTGGGGAGAGGGAAAAGTTGGTTATTGTTTCGTCGTGGCCTGTCCAAAGGAGGTCGGAAGTCACTCTGTGGCCGTATATATTAGGCATAAATGGGTGGGCATTACTTACCTTGGCTGCGACTGGGCAAGGGCCCCCTCGTGCCTTCCCGCTTACAGCGCAGAAAATGGGTCCCCAAGCCACTGAGACTTGACCTGATTGAGGCACACACACTCAGCAGGTACAATATGGACAAACAATCCAAATACAAACGACATGGTTGGCATCCATCAGCCACTGGTCAAATTCGAAAAGAGTGGTCGAAGTGAAATGGCCTCAGTCGGTTCCCATCTCTAAGCAAATGGAAGACATGCGTATATTAGCTGTTGTTGGTCGTGGATCGCCCGCTACATGTTCCCTTATTCCGGCAAGTGACACAGTGCGTAGAATACAGCACACACCTGGTTCTCTTCCGATCTCAGGAGATATTCTAGCTTCCCCCGCAAGGGTTCAATCCAATCGTCACCACTTCACGACAAACCCCCCGACCCAAAATTCTTCAAGTAGGGGAGAACACCACATACCAAACACCCTCTCCGCAACCTATAAACTACCGAACAAAAAGGGAAAAAAGGGGAGAAAAGAAGAAGTGCCAAGCAACACACACAATGTCACACCTAGCACGCATCATCCGCCCAGCAGTGTCCCGCCGTGTAGGCGCTGTTGCTGCTGCTTCCTCCCGCAACGCCACGCCCGTCGTCTTCCGTAGATCCTTCGCCGACAGCAAGCCCCCCGTCTACACCGAGAAGGCTGTCAACAATGAGCTAGGTGTCGGCGAGCTCGAGGGCATCAAGTTCCGTGTCGAACCGCTGCGCCGCGTCGGCGAGGATGAGCAAACTATGCGCGCTCGTCTCCTCTGTAAGTCCCATGCCTGCTCCCTTCGTCTTCCCTTTGAACATCTATATATCTAACACGGAGACCAACAGACCAATCCCGAAAGCGCGGCACCCTCGAATCAGACCTCCTCCTCTCCACCTTTGCCAACGAGAATCTACCTACCATGACCAAGGCGCAAATGCAACAATACGACCTCTTCCTCGACGAGAATGACTGGGACATCTACTACTGGGCCACACAAGAAGAAGCGCCCTCCGCCTCGGCATCCACTACCGGCGGCTCCGACAGCCTTGCGTCCTCCACGACCAATGCTGCTACATCATACCGTGGCGTCGGTGACGGTGCCAAGAAGACGATTGACTCAGGCGCCACCACGACTGAGGACGTGCTGGTGCAGCCGCCGCGAGCAGGCGAGTGGTCCAACACCATAGGCACCTTCAAGGCTGCGTACAGGCCCGTTCCGGCGCGGTGGAAGGGCAGCGAAGTCTTGGAAATGATCCGCAGGCATGTGAAGAGTCGTAGGGCTGATGGAACTGTGGGTGTTCACCGGGATGTGCAGGAGAGGAAGGAGGGTGGTTTGGGCTTTATGCCACCCCTTTTTGACGTTGATCGCGCTGGTAAGAAGTGAGGAGTGAGGAGTGCAGACCAGAGTAAAGAGTGAGTAGAGGCATAGATGTATGATGTTGTACCAGAGGAAATGTATCATGGGTTATCGGCATCAGCATTGGTATACGGAGCATTTAATCGATAGACTGAATCCGTGGTGGATGGGGGTATGGTATTGGCTGGCCCAGCTTCATTGGAGGCTACCTACTATTACCACGGGTCAAGATGACAGTGGTTGTACAACAAACTGTAATATGACAGTAAACTTATATGTATCTTCGATATTCATTCAGATATTCGTTGAAATATACAGTGAACTCAGCCAAAGTGAAGTGAAGCTGTTAAAGTCGTCTGCGAGGTGCACACCCAAGTCGTTAAAGCTGTCTAGACGCTGGGATGCTAGCCGTTAGTCCTCCGTACTACCGGAGTAGATCGTCTGGGCGCGACAAGGGTCGTTCACGCCCCAGTTGAGTGGAGGTTGCCGAGGTCGCCTCATCGAATATCGGAAGACGGAGGCTGAGTAACGCCGTCTACCTATGACATCGTGCTGGTCCACCTCAGCACAAGCACAGACCAGCGAAATCATCCAGGAAATGTGGCTCGACGGCACTTTGAGGACACCGATGCTGGAGCCGTGTACGTATCTGTCCCTCGTCGCAAGCCAGTGGTCAACTTCCATTTTCCAACGCGACAGCTATTTCTAACCGACTGATGCTGTAGTCTGATACCTGCGATAGCAACCGCTCGTCTTGGCATCGGTTCGTGCCGACTCGGTAATACCTAGTCTGTGGAATTTCAGCTTCTCAAAGCTAGCTAGAGCTCTGAAGCTACCCCCACCACAACTATCGCCATGGCAGCGAAAGGCCACTCGCTGCGCGATCGCCAGATTTGTACGTCGCTAATGCCTTCTGACTGATCTCTGTGCGAAGCAGGAGTCTAACACGTATTGTGCTTTAGCGGCGCTTAAGAAGTTACTCAGCTTGAATGATAACATCAACGAGGCCGAAGCCGAAACCAACCAAACCAACGGCGGAGCACTTGGACCTGCGGGCACTATCATAACCTCCGATGGCGACCCCCTCTGGAAGGTCCTTGTCTTTGACGACCTTGGACGCGATGTCATCAGCAGTGTCCTTCGGGTAAGCGACCTGCGGGCGCTAGGAATCACTATGCACATGTAGGCCGAAATGCCCGTCCCTCTGAGCGCTGTGATATTCTAACATGCGTGCAGGCATATCAGCACCTCTCGACACGCAATTCCAGACGTACCGGTCATCTATCTCGTCGAACCCACACCAAAGAACCTACAGAACATCACGAGCGATCTTCAAAAGGGTCTCTACAGCCCGGCCTACCTGAACTTCCTTTCCTCCATTCCTCGACCACTCCTCGAAGACTTCGCAGAGCAAACGATAAACGCTGGCACATCAGAGAGCATTGCCAAGCTGATGGACCAATACCTGAACTTCATCGTCGCCGAGCCAGACCTGTTCAACCTGGGTATGCAACGAGATCACACGTACTGGGCGCTAAACAGCGCAACGACACAAGATGACGAGCTGGACAGAGTGGTGGACAGAATCGTGAGCGGTCTATTCAGCGTTATTGTCACCATGGGTGTCATTCCGGTCATTCGATGCCCCAAGGGTGCTGCCGCCGAGATGATATCCGCAAAGCTCGACCGAAAACTCCGCGACCATATCCTCAATTCGAAGGAAAACCTATTCTCTTCCAGCGCCCGGCCGGCATCGTCCGGCAGCACACCAACCTCCCGCCCAGTCCTCATCATCCTCGACCGAAACGTCGATTTAATACCTATGCTTTCTCATTCTTGGACCTACCAATCTCTGGTCCACGATGTTTTGAATATGAAATTGAACAGAATCACGATAGAGACGCCTATAGACGAGAACAACCCTGCCAAGGGAACAACGAAGAAGGCTTATGATTTGACGTCGAGCGACTTCTTCTGGGCCAAGAATGCAGCCGTGCCGTTCCCTCAAGTAGCGGAGGATATCGACGCCGAGTTGACGAGGTACAAGGAGGACGCGGCGGCAGTAACGAAAAAAACCGGAGTGACGGACTTGGAGGACCTGCAGAACGATACCAGCGCCAGCGCACAACACCTAAAGGCAGCCATCACTCTATTGCCGGAACTACGGGAGCGTAAGGCGGTTCTCGACATGCACATGAACATTCTTGCTGCGCTTCTGACGGGTATCAAGAACCGTCAGCTGGACAATTTCTTCCAAATGGAGGAGGAAATTATGAAGCAGACTAAGGCGCAGGTACTGGAGCTTATCAAGGACAGCACCAAGGGCGACGAGCCCCTGGACAAGATGAGACTGTTTGTCATTTGGTATCTCAGCACCGAACAAGACGTCAGTCGTACAGAGTGGGAGGGCTTCGAGAAGGCCCTCATTGAGGCCGGCGCCGACACAACGTCTCTTCCTTACATTCGACAGTAAGTCATTCGCCTCGTTTCCTTCCTCTAGTGTTTATACTAACCACGGTTCTTCAGAGTCCGCGCCACAACGAAGATGACACAGCTCACCACTATCTCCAACCCCCAACAAAATCAGGCCGCCTCCTCCGATCTCTTCGGCCGCTTCTCCTCCATCTCTAATCGCCTCACCGACCGTCTCAAGGAAACGGGCGTTCCCACTGGACTGTCCTCTAACTTCGAGTCTCTCATTGGCGGCATTAAGAACTTCCTGCCCGCCAACCGCGACCTGACCATCACCAAGATCGTCGAATCCATCATGGACCCGTCCGCTGCCGCAAGCTCCGCCATCGCCAAGACGGAGAACTACCTCTACTTCGATCCCCGTTCTGCCAACGCCCGTGGCACTATGCCCCCACCAAGTTCTATCCGCGCCGGCGCGAGTTCGAACGCTCCCGGCAGCATGCCAGGCCAGAGTATGGGCCAGACCCCGGGTACTGGCGCTAGCTTCGGTCAGCGCCGCCAAGGATACTCGGATGCCGTCGTCTTCACTGTTGGCGGCGGTAGCATGGACGAATACGGCAACCTACAGGAGTGGGTCGAGCGGACGGGCGGCGACCGCGCAAAGAGGCGGGTTGTGTACGGTAGCACAGAGATGCTCAATGCTGATGAGTTCATCAAGCAAGAACTGGAGAGACTGGGCAAGGAGGTTGCGTCGTAGTCGTATGGTAGCAGATGTGGCAATTTTCAGCTGAGCAAACTTCCTTCGTGTATTCGAACTGGAGAGTAAAAATGATTCCAAATTTCACTCAAAAAGCTGCCAAGACATAGTTCAGCCTTCCTGAAAGCCAACTTGCGTTGTGCTTCAATCCGATTTTCAATATCAGCCATTCCTAGCACCTTCCAAATGATAAAAGCTACGGAAGAGTGGTGCACGAAGTCGCATGATGCTTCCGCCCCTTCTCGCAGGTATCCCCGCCGCCAACATGAGTTGAAGCCGACGAAAAGCTGTCAAGTCGTGAGAGAACTTGGGCTTCAATGCGCCAGTCAGTTGTTCTCTCCTTTCACATTATGGCAACGTAGTCTCCAGGGTTCGTCTCCAGACAACCGGTTTCATTAAGCGGCCGAACCCACCACATCAATTTGAGTTCTAGACGCGATGTCTCGTCTCTACCTTTGTTGTCTGGAAATTCTGTCGTATTTTTCTTAAACAAATTCCCCACACAAAACCTGTCAAGCATGGAAGTGTAACTGGAGCCAGTAGCACGTGTGCTCGGGGGACTCAGCTTGACCTGAAATGGATATAATGCTCGGATGGGAGGGAACGCGGAGACGCCGCTGAAGCGGGACGTGACAAATTACAAGCCACATTTTGCATAAGAAACGTAGTTGCCTGTAGAATTAGATCGACAATGTTAACGGCTTTTCATAAACGTTTACTTTCTCGCTTAGATTCGTTACTCAAACAATAGTCTTCTGTGCGCTCATCACTTGCCTCGAGCAGGGCGAGGGAGGCATTTGCGTATGGCTTCGGAGACTGCCTTCGGAGCCGTCAGAACATAAGTATGTAAACTTGCCAACATCACGTCCGCCGCCACTGTCTGCGTACTATGTATGCTCATTTAAGACTCTCAGGTAGATGGGCGAGTTCCACGTTAGCATACAGACAAGAGTGTTTTCCCCGAGAAAGGAAGATTTACGATTTCATCTGCCATCCAGTAGCTATCAAGCTCTGAGTAGCGATACGAATTGTATTGCCACAACAACGGCGGAATCTATGGCACAAGGGAAGGATGCGATATTAAAAGCTCGGAATCTATCTGTGCCCATGCAGGTGGCATTCACAATTTGATGCAACTCTCCGAACTCGAAGAGCAACAATAGGATGTTTGATCTTGGAATATTCTCATCCTATTTTATAGCAGTATATGCGAAGGAAGTACACGGGAAAAGGACGTAAGAGCAAGAGATCTCATTAGGTGTTTGAAGACGAACGAGGCCATACTAAACTTTTGTCAGATCCGGATGACTGCTAGACCCATGTTCATACTGCCTCCATTGAGTTTGTAGTTTTCTTTTCAGACGGTTACTGCTTTGAGTTGAACGCCAGATTTAACTAATATTGATTGGTGGAATAATCAAAGAACTCTCTCGACTGGCAACAGGGTATGCAGAGGCTATCAAACAACTAGCAACCGAGGCAACATTGTTTTCGGTGTTCAGACTCTTGAAGAAGCATTGGAAGCCATGTCCATTGACGGAGGAACCCCTACCGACGAGCGAAGCTGGGCAGATCCAGAAAGCAAGGACAAAGTAGGCGTTCAGTCGCCTCATAGAACTTCTCAATACCGCCGACCGGAAATGAAATGAATGTGGTTGAAAGCTTCGGCCCAGACGAAGGTCAGAAGCGCGCTTTATCCAGGTCACCCTGAAATCGAACTCGCCCTTTTGAGGTTTTACTCGGCCACGGGCAGCCGAGATGCTTATGACCTTGCGCGCTTCTTTCTTGAGGAGCGGGGCAACCCGACTGGCCAGGAAGGAAAACACTTCTAAGACTGGGAGGCCGAATTCATGGCCAATGGACCGTTCGTTCTGGTATTGCCAGGCCCACGTCCCGGTCTTGGAACAGACGAGTTGTCGGCGCCTGTGGTGTAACATGGTCAACAAGAAAGATGTACCTCACCGGCGGCGTCGGTGCTGTGGCGCAGTGGGAAGGCTTTGGGATCGATTACTTCCTCCGGCAAGGTCCCGACGAGGGCGGGTGTTACGCCGAGACATGCGCTCCGGTTGGCGTGATGATGCTTGCTGAGAGGCTCCTACATGCGGACCCGGAGTTGAACGGGGAGTACGGCGACATCATGGAGCTGTGCCTGTACAACAACGTCATGACGGCCATGAGCGCTGACGGGAAAGCCTTCACGTACGACAACCAGCTCGCGAGCTGCGATACCGCCAGAAGTGAACGCCAAGACTGGTTTGTTTGTGCGTGTTGTCCGCCGAATGTCACGAGATTACTCGGTAGTATTGGCGGTTATCTCTGGGATTATGGGGTCGAGCAGGGTGAGGCCTTCGTAAATGTGCATTTGTACACGAGTGCCGAAGTCAAGTTCCCGATGGGAGACAGGGATCTGGCGGGTTGATACAATCCGGGGAGAGGAGTATTTTGCACTGAAAACTACTCTGGTTGGGAGCGTACGCCAGATATGCTGGAGCGTGGGCTGGAGGGGATTAAGAGGGAGCTTGTGTTTGTGCCTTTCTACTTCCGTTCGAATAGAGGGGTGGGAAGGGCCAGATGAGGGTCGGGCTGAGAAATGACGGGAAGCTCTGAATGCGGCGGCCAATGCAGTTCTGTTTTCTCAGACTGAACACTCTCTCGCTGATGCAAATTTAACGGTCGTTGAATCTCGTTGTTTGCTAAAGATTAAGGGGCTTTTATCGCTTTTATGAGGATGATGCATTGTATATGCCTCCCAGATGTTGCATCTCGGCAACGACATCTTCTCCCAATGAAACCGAAGTGTGGAGGTGGTCAAGCTGCTATCAAAGATCCTTGTGATTCGGTTCGATGTTCATTTACCAGGTGAGTAGGGTACGAAGGATTGGTTGATTACGACTGGCTTAGGAGTTGTTTCCTGGTGCATTCAAGCTTTGTAAGTAATCTAGTCGAACCCCCTTCAACGAGTTGGAATTCGAACAACTCTCATTGTATTCGCGCCTGGCTGTTGCAAATGCAATAGAAGAAGCAATTAGATAAGGGCGAGATTATGTCTTTCTGAGATGTCAACATATGCATTGGAAGGCTTAAACAGTTAACATTTTGCCTACCCTCCAGTAGTCTGGCAGATTCAGGTGTCACTTTGACTGTAGACAAAAAGCTCGCCTCACACTCGAGACACATTGAGATGGGGTGTGAGACATGACGGGACGAAGTATCGTATCTTCAAAGGACACAGTTTATCGGTCCTTGGGAAAGCTCGGTAAGGACTTCCAAATGTCCGATGTTGGATAATATTCAACGAGCCTATGGCGTTCGGGGACCGGTGTTCGTGGTCGAATACAAGTTCACAGAGGCTTCCCGGCTGAAGCTCGATATGGACGGGTTGTATTTCCTCTCACGACATCGAGTGACGATTCTATGGACTGGGAGCGCTCCTCAATACCACTATTTCTCGATCTTATCTCTTCGAATACGATAGGAAGGACAAGAATAGAAGGCGACGACGGACAGAGCATTGAGTTTTGGCGGGCGTTTTGTCTCGAGCACCTTTGGCGATTTGTGTTCCGGGTCCTCTCAGACCAGGTATACGGTGCGGTCAACTCTATGCTCAGAAGAATGGATCAAGGTGTTGTCCAGGTTGTATTTGGCACTCTTTCGTGGGTTCTTTGGCGTCAAAACTATTCATTAAGTAGGGACATATCTCATTAGTGGATTCAATGTTCGTTAGGATCAGCACGATGTCTTGGAGATACGGATTCTCAACTCCCTGATAGGTAGGTATGTTGCGAAATCGTGGCTCAAATCCATGGTATAGAGCCTTGGTGCAGGCGCGAAAAAGTCTTCCTCAAGACAAATTCCTAAGAAATCCGTCTAACTATACGTCTATTGCCATATCCCACACCAACAGCTGGAGCAGCTGAACTACCTCCCTATACTGTAACCTCAAGCTAGCATTCAGTGGCCGAAATCAAGTCAATTGGAACTCGTAATAAGGAACCAAATTGAGCGAAAGCAGGTAGGATATCAAAGCCTCCTCAACCAACGTCCGGAGGGCAAAACCGGTCATCATCCCTCAGCAATCACACACATATACCTGTGCCCTATCTTCTCATGCCAACCGAACCACCCAACATAAGAATGGTACCGCAAAAGCCTAATTAGAACAAGCCTCCCTACCTATTCGAGACATGAAGAAGCGTCACACCGGTTCCGCTCGGTGGGTGTGGAGCCCGGGCCGTCGATCTGCACAGCCAAGGTGGCTGGCTAGTCATCGCTTTCTTTCTGCGGGAGTGGGAAACTTGCCGTAATGATGCGAACTCATCAGGGGTGATGATGGCGATTATTCAGGCACATGCAGGTGGGCAATATCCGGGACAGGGGGGTTCTGTTTGAATATGAAGCTAAGCTAGAAGTGCGCTACGAGAAGAAGCAGGAAATGGAGACCGGTTTTGTTTTATCGATAGACCTCCATCATAAGTACTAGCGTTCGCCCTCGTCGTGCGTGAGTTGTTGCAGTCGTCGGGCTCAGGCTATATCCTCCACCACCCTCTTTGCCACCGCCAAAGACCGAGACCATCATGAAGCTGCTTCCTATTCTCGCCTTTTTTTTGTTATCGGGGCCATAGCTCGCCCCCACGATGTGGCTGGCAGCCTGCAGTCCAGACAATCTTGTTCCGGCCCGGTAGATACCAGCCCGCAGACGTGGTGGCGGGCGGCCATCGGACACAACGGCACGGCGCCGACGAGCACGGATTCGACTTTCCAGTATTATCGGACGGTCATCCAGTACGGAGCGGACGACACCGGCGTCCAGGACTCTTCCGACGCTTTCAACTGGGCCATCGAAGAAGGTATGTTGCGAGGGCAGCCGTGGGCTGATGAGTTAGAGGCGTTAGACTGATAGCTGTATTCCAGCTTGGAGCCGTACGGGCAATACCATGACGACGCGTCCGGCGTACGTGTACATACCGCCGGGCAAGTATCGCATCAAGAAACCGATTCAGGTGCTCGTGATGACGTACCTCATCGGTGATGCCGTCAACCGTCCTACGCTCATCGCGGACCCAGAGCTAGGCAGTCCGCCCGTCATCAACGAGATTCTCACCAAGGCGATGGCTCAGCAACGAAGACCTTTTACATGGCAGTTCGCAACGTCATCATCGATACCAAGGCAATCGACACGAGTGTATAGGCCGTTGGTCTCGACTGATCTGTCTCCCAGGGCTGTTCCTTAACCAGCGTTAAGATCGTCATGCCCAACAACTCGAGCCATATTGGTATCACCATGAGCGCTGGTGGTTCTGGTATCTTGATCAGCGGTAGTGTAAGTTTTGATGCTGGTAAGATCAGCTAAGAGACAATGACTGACGTGAGTATGGCAATTCGAGGGAGGTTACATCGACATCAAGGTCAACGGTCAGCAGTACCAGTTCAAGAACCTGATCTTCAACGGCTGCAACGTTGGAATCTTCCTAGTCAATGTCTACGTCGCGGTCGTCCAGGGCGCGACCTTCATGAACTGCAACTTTGGTATTGATATGGGACGGGATACAGCCGGCGTGGTCTCCTTGGTTGACTCGAGCGTTCAGGCTTGTAACGCTGGTGTAAGCCAGAAGATGACCGGGTACGGCGAGAACTCTCTCGTCATCGACAACTTCAAAGTCACAAACGCCACAGCTGTCAGGTCCAGTGACGACGGATCAACTCTGCGATCGGGTTCCGTTCCAGCCGGCCAAACGTGGGTCATGGGATGCCTGAACTCGAACAACTTGCAGCAAGGTACAATCCTGCCCATCAATCGTCCAGCTGGTCGGTGAGACGCTCAGCATCTTCAACGGAAATGGCTCACGTTGGTGGAATCCTGATTTTCCTCAGCCAATTCTCAAGGTTGGCAACCCTGGAGAGATAGGGATTGCGCAGATCAGCGACATCACAGATGTTCCCCAAGGCGCCACTCTCATTCAAGTAAACATGGCTGGATCGACTGCCGGCGATGTCGACATCTGGAACACGTTTTTCGCGTCGGCGGCACTAAGCATTCGCTCACTAACACGAACTGCGGCGACCTGGATCCCGCCTCCTGCAAGACTGCTTTTGCGCTGATGCATGTAACTTCAACAGCGTCTGCATATCTCGAAAAAGTCTGGGCTGGGTGGCACACCACTTACTCGATGGTGGCGCGGCAGAATATAGCCGTCGGTAGAGGCGCTCTTGTAGAGAGTACTAAGCCGACATGGATGGTGGGAACCAGCTTCGAGCATTGCGTGATGTACCAGTATAACCTCCATAACGCCCAGAACAAACAGAGAGTGCTTATTGGCAGGGCGATGGAACGCCCCAGCGTGCGCCATCCCCGTGGTCGTAAGTCAAACCCAACCTCCCCGGCCGTTTGATGTTTCGTCTGAGGCTGGCGCGAGTGCTAACTCAAGCGACCAGCGTCAATTCCGCCTATGGCGATCCGGACTTCAGCAAATGCGCGGCTCAGGACCAGAGCAACAATGATCGATGCTTCCGTTCGTGGGTCCATCATATGACTGATAGCTCCCAAGAAGTGTTCGATGGATTGGCCTTGTGGGTGTTTTTCAACAAGATGAATGACAACCAGTGGCAGAATGCGCAATGCGAGAACACCGAAGGCAACTGCAGACGAATCAAGCCTTTGCAGATGATGCCAAGTCGACATATCGGTTCGGATTGAGTTCCAAAAGCAGCACGAGCCTATTGTATGATAAGACGCCGTCGGCGGTGAAGTCTTGCAGGTCGTCGCGGACGAGTCGTGTGGAGGGGTCCTAGCGGCCTACCTTCGAGATATTTGAACCGGCAATAAACTAGTCGGACGAACTATCAAACGAAACGTCAATTCGCTCCTGCTAAGATCAGCTTTCTTCGATGCTCTTCTGCCGAGGTCCCTTTGTCGGTGTTGGATTGTGCGCTCTATGTGATGCATTACCGCACTCGGACTCGTTCTCGTCGAGGCTGCCCGATTGGGGGTTTTAGAGTCTGGATATCCCTCCATTCAGCATCAGGTTTCCCCTACCTCGGCTGCTGTCAAATCTCGTGTTGAGTTTGTAAGTTTTGGGTCGAGATCAGTTTCGTGGCAGCGTATCTAGGTGACGTCCAGCGATCATGATTGTGGCGTAGACATCTTGGAAAGCATGAATCGGGCGAAAGCGGAATGCGGTTCGTTCATAGGTAGTAAGACCGGCCGTCTGAAGCTTGTTTCGGAAGAAGAATGGAGCGCACAGGTTGGGGTAACCTGAGTTGGCTTTTTTTGTTGTCTCGTCAAAGACTTTCCATGTAGCGTTTCCGGAGCCTCCAGCTGGTGCCTCGTGTTTCCTTAGTGCCTCGGTGTTGACGAAACGAGCTTCAAAGAGGATTGGGCTGATATGTTCCGAATACGTCCATGTGGCTTGAAAGGCGGTATTCGGGTCATTGTCTGCTCTGTGCATGATATCAGGATGACTACCTAGCACGCATTGCCGGCGCTGGGAGTTGATGTCTCCAGGTTCCCGCCGGAAATGGAGAAGGGGGTTGGAAGACGGGAGGAATAAGGTAGAGACCAAAGATGGGACTTGCCTCTCCATTCTCGCCTGCCATTCGTGAAGACCAAGGAAAGAACCTTTCCAGAATCCAGAAAGGGGAGGTGGTGTCCGGCCAATTGCGCCGCGCTTCCAAGTGCGAAACCTCCAGGCCTCTGCGATGAGCTTCAGCGGCCTGCGCACTGAGGGTCGGCCCCTGTCCCACTGTCTCCATACATCTCACAACTCACCTACCTAACCTGTTGATCGCCGCATTTCCATGGCTGGGGTCCTACTGGGCACAAATGTGGGGATGCCTTTCTGGGGCGCGGTGCGCGGGCGCACATGACGCCGTACCAAAGTGCTAAATCGCCGAGGTTCACATGCGACACTGAGCGTCATCCAGAAGCTATGCCTCCTCCGTCAGTCTCCCCCCAACCCCCGACGCACGGCTTACCGTTGACATCTTTGATTATTTAAAGTATCCGGCTGCTCCCCGCGTTTCCGTATTACATGGCGATCTGTCAACTCACTCAACATTTATCACAACAGCAATATACCAAGTACCCTTTACACTCATATCCACAATGGGTCTCGCCAACGGTAAGCGCACACGATAATGGTCTGGATTTGCCATGGTTGATGCTGATTTCTTGTTCTGCAGACAAGTTCCCCTCCTCCGCAGCGTTCGACGCTATCAACTCTGCTCTGAACTCCAGCGAGGCCGATCGCAAGGAGGCCGTCAGCCAGGGCAAGGCCATCTTCGCCTTCACTCTGAAGAACTCGGCCGGGGAGACCGACAGCTGGCACATCGATCTCAAGGAGAAGGGCCAGGTCGGTAAGGGTGTTGGCGAGAAGCCTACCGGTACGTTTGTCGCGTAATTCGATGAAGCGACACTGGCATCCTGATTAACCAATTTTAGTCACCCTGTCTTTGTCTGACGAAGACTTTGGTAACTTGGTCCTGGGCAAGGCCAATGCCCAGAAGCTATTCATGTCTGGCAAGCTGAAGATTAAGGGCGACGTCATGAAGGCCACCCGAATGGAGCCTATTCTCAAGAAGGCCCAATCTAAGGCCAAGTTGTAAGCGAGGAGGTGGACTCTGTGATGTTGTCGTAATACCCTGTACCATAACCTACTTGTTGGACTAGAGATTTGACGTGGTCCGGATGCGCGCTGTAAAGGAGGCGCTCGTAGGAAATGAGAATATGACAAAAGTAATTTATATCTACCAACATGACGCAAGAGGTCGCGTGAGGTGAAGTCTAACGTTAAGTCAGAGTGAATACTGAGCTTAAGTCGAATGCGGATAGATAAAGATGTGAAGGACCCAGAGAAATCCGCCCATCGACACCGGCCGACGTCCGAACCAGAGGCGCACATCGAGTGACACATGCTTCCTATTACTATACACTTCTTGCAAGCATTTGGGACGGTGTCGGGGATGAGTTGAAAGAATATCCGGCTATTGCCGGCCCGAGTCAAGCACATCGTGTGGTCCGGGGATCCGACGCCGCCGACCTCATCATATAAAGCACCGACTGCCGGACACCCCGTTGACGTGTCGCCAATTTTGCGTGCTTGTATTTGATCGGCCACAGCAATGGACTGCGAGAAGAACCAAAGAGGCCTCATTGACGTCCAAGATACGGAGCTGCAGGTTAGAAAAGGCTGCCACAGCGCGATTCCCCTGGTTTCAGTGTCGCAGTCGCGTCAGCCATGTTTCTCTCGAGGCACATGCAACAGAGTCAGGAGTGCAGCTGATTAGAAAGTGTGTTGCACTGCATCCAGTGGTGACTAAGCATGTGGGAAGGACCGCGATCCCAAATGGAGGAGCGGTACGTACCGGACTCACTCTGTACCCGCTCCCGCTAGGCAACCTGGGGCCTGTCCTGGACGACGAGATGGGGCAAACTTCTGAGCCTCTGGACAGCGGGGAAAAATTCGAAGCGCCAAGGTTCGACCAATCATATTCAGTATTCGTCTCACTAAGCAGCCAATTGGAAAGCGGTTGCCTTAAGACTGAGGTTGGTGACAGCAGAAGAGGTCCTGCTTGCACCCCCTGTGGCCTGCCTTTTTTTTTTTTCCCGCTGCTGGCCCCGTCACCCGGACGTGCCACACCAAAAACCCCCCAAGCCAAAATCTTTCGTGTCGTCTCTTCAGCCAGACACAAGGCGACTTCGATGCGCCATCCAGGATCAGCTTTCTGATCGCTGCGTTATCTTCTTACATTGCAGTCGACTTTCCCCTTTGCCTTAGGAGCTCTTTACGCCAGTTTGCACCTACCGTTCGGCCGTCGCTTCCCGCCGTCGCGCCTGCTTTCTTTCCTGTTCCCGCTTTGTCGGCGAATACTGCGTGAATCGAGACGCGACTCTCTCGACGAGGTCGACCCAACTGGCGCCTTCCTCATCGCCAACAACTAATTATAATCCTCCAACCGAATTTTTTATCATCGTTCATCATCATGGACCACAGAAATAGCACCCCGCGGGCGCGCCCGTCGCTCAAGTTCGCAAACCGTAGTTACCAAGCTTCGCCTCTGAACCCGAACAAGCGAATCGGTACTCCTCAGACTGCTCCATCTCAGAAGGTCTTGAACCGCGATCCCGCACCTTCAAGCAACCTCAGCACGAGCACTATATCTACTGCTCACAACCTGTTCCGCTCCTCCACCATTACCGCAAGCCCGGCCTCTGCCCCCTTTGCGCCTAGCTTACCAGCAAGCACCATGAAGGTTTTCGCGCCAGGCGCGACTCCGGCTTCGCAAAAGGTCTACCGCGAAAACATTGCCCAGGCCACACCTCGAGGGTTCGCCTCAAAGTCGAACTCGGCCGACCTCTTCCAGATGCGCATTCCCTCTCCGCCTCCCGAACTGACGGGCGAAGCTCTCGCGCGAGACATTCCTCCCGAGCTCGAAGCGAAGGGTACTGTTTATGCCGACCAGTATCTCGGTCATCTGGTCCCTCCCGAGTACGATGACCTTCAGCGACGTCAGCTTTTCTGCGTTCTGGACCTTCGTCGACTGAAATACGCTGCCAACGAGATCTTCATCAGGAAGGATTGGAAACTCAACGTCACGAATTTCGCAAAAGAGTTTGACAAGAGCCGGAGCTTGATCATGCTCAGATATGGTTTGTACGAGTTCAAGAACGTGAAGCCTTCGGGCGAGGTTTTGAAGAAGTGGAGAGCGGCCCATGGTCTGCCTGACCCTGAGGAGGAAACTGCGGACGTCAGTCCTTCTAGGCAGACTACCCGCTCCAAGCGCAAGGCTGAGGAGCAGCTCACTCCGAAGGATACTGCCTTGTCTACTTCTTCCCCCAACAAGAACAACAAGAGACGTGCCTTCGACCGCGAGGAAGAAGAACCAGTTGCGACTCCAGCAGCCAAGATTAACAGGACGGCGTTCGTTACCGATGAGGTGGACGAGAACCAGCCCTCAAAATCGCAGAAGCCAATTTCAACACCTTCAAACACCAAAAACTTGTTTGAACGCATCGCCAACAACCAAGGACCTACCTCGACTCCCAAGGCAGCTCCACAAGCTCCAGAGGCGGCCAAGCCTAGCCCGTTTGCTGCTGCCTCCAAGCCAGCGAATGGCGAGCCCCCCAAGTCTGTCTTCCAAAACCTCAAGCCTACTTCAGCAGGCAACAGCAACCCCTTTTCCCATCTTTCAGATAACAGTTCCGCAAAGAACAGCGGTGCGGACGCGGACGGCGAGAGTGAGACCGATTCTGATGAGGAAGAGGCGGAGACGCAAGAGACTGGCCAGCAGAGCTATGAGCCCAGCGTAGCCGCTAGTGGTGGTGCCGAAACGCCGTTGGCTCAACCTGCTTCTAACCTCTTTGGCGCTGGTTTAAAGAAGCCGATGTTTTCCAGCGGCGTTGCCACCGGCCCTTCCAGCACCTCGTCCGAAGTTAGAGAAACGACGCCGAAAAGCATGTTCGACCGCGTCGTTAAGGGCAATGACGGCCAGCCTCTTCGCGCGGAGTCTGCTGAGCCGGCCAAGGAGTCTGCGCCGGCTCCAGTAGACGCTACTTGGAAGCCTACCAGCCCGATCAAGTTCAACGCCGGCCCCACAGCCCCGGCCAGCAGCAGCATCTTCGGTGCTTCAACCAATGGCGCCTCAAGCTCCATTTTTGGCGCTAAGCCCGCCGCACCTCCCTCCAATCTGTTCGGGGCCCCGAAGCAGGACAAGCCGGCTGCACCTGCGTCGAACCTGTTCGGTGCCCCAAAGCAGGACAGCGAGGACAAGCCGGCTGCACCTGCATCGAGCCTGTTCGGTGCCCCAAAGCAGGACAGCGAGGACAAGCCGGCCGAAGAGCAGGTCAAGCCCGGAAAGCGGGCTCGCGGCGATGATGCTGAGTCTGACAAGGAAAACAGCTCGAAGCCTGCCAAGGCACCCTTTGGCGGCTTCTCTGTCGGTTTCAAGCCCAAGACTTCCGAAGAGCCCAAGCCGGCCGCTCCGGCTTTCGCGTTTGGTTCCTCCGCTCCGGAGCAGGACGAAGCTAAGACCCCGGCTCCAACATCCAACTTCGGATCTCAGGAAAAGCCTCCCGTAATGCAGTCCTCGACGCTCTTCGGCGGAAGCAAGCCGCAAGAAACTTCATCGACTCCCGCAGCTGAATCAGCGAAGCCTCTCTTTGGTGCCAGCACTTCGAGTACGGCCAGTCCTTTCCAGTCCAACACGCTCTTTGGTAGCCAGGCACCCACATCAAACACTTCTAACCTGTTTGGCGTCAAGCCGGCGGAGGCTACGGCCTCGAAACCCGAAAGCACTGCGCCAGCGACGCCTGTATTCAGCTTCGGCGGTAGTAAGCCTGCTGAACCCAATCCGCTTTTCGGTGCGCAAAACACGCCAGGGGGCAATCCGCTCTTTGGTGGGAGCCCCATGAAGTCGGATCCTCCGGCGTCGTCCGCGGCATCCTTTGCCTTTGGTTCCCAAAATGCCGCCCCATCCAACCCCTTCGGCGGTTCATCTGAGCCTCAGACCAACGGAGGCTCCGCTGCGCCCCCCAGCTTTGGTTCTGGAGGTGGATCGTCCTTCACGTTCAGTGCAGGTGGCGGCCAGTCATTCAACAATCCATTCGCGTCGAATGGTAATGCAGCTAATTCCGCACCTTCGTCGTTCACCTTCGGTAGCGTGCCTTCTGGCTCCTCCGGCGGATCCGCGCCCTTCCAGTTCGGTGGTTCATCGTCTGCTGCTCCCTCCAGCAGCTCTCCCTTCCAATTTGGCGGTGGTTCTTCGCAGCCAGCTGCGCCTGCGGCGCCCACGGCTTCGGCCTCATTCACTTTTGGTGCGTCCAATGGCACTGGCAGCTCTGCGCCAGCCGGCCAGAAGCCCTTGTTTGGTGCGAATAATGCCGCTCCTGCTAGCAACCTCTTTGGTGCTAAGCCCCAGTCTTCCGGTATGTTCGGCAATTTGCAACCTCCTGCTGGTGCTTCGACCACTGGAACCAACTCTCCATTCAACTTTGGAGGTGCTTCCAGTCTCGCAACCACCCCCCCAACCGGAACTCCCGAGCCTGCTGCGGAACCTGAGAAAGCCACAGCTAATGGTAACGGCGACGACGCCGAGGGCAAGCCTCACGAACAGATCAAGCTTACCGAGGGCGGCCCAGGAGAAGAAGATGAGACTGTCGTGCATGAAGTTCGCGCTAAGGTCATGAAGTTTGTCCCTGCTGGTTCTGAGGAAGATGGAGACGACCAGCCTAAGAGTAAGAGTCCTTGGTCCATCAAGGGTATTGGACCGTTCCGCCTACTCAAGCACAAAACTACCGGCGCCGTACGCATGCTTCTCCGCGCTGAGCCTCGTGGTCACGTCGTCCTCAACAGAACAGTTCTGCCGACTGAAGCCTACAAGGCTGACAAGAAGTACGTAAAGTTGACAACCTCGAATGAGACGGGCAACGGCCTTGAGACGTGGATGGTGCAGGTCAAGACCGAAGACCTGGCCAAAGCTCTCGCTGGCGCTTTGGAGACCCACAAATCGGCGAACGCAAAATAAGCGTGCGATTCAGCAGTGCACGAAGGCGACGACGGAATGAGCCGAGCTTTGATTTTCGATTACTCCCCTTTGGAATTCTTTCTTAGTCGGGTTTATATTAGATGAAGAGACAGCGGGCTCATTAGCGGAGAGAAAGGTAAGGCATAGCATTGCTCTTTTGGGGGTCCTTGGCGTTAGGAGATTTGCATTTTTACTATTCTCTTTTTTTTCCCCTTTTTGGCAGCAGTAACATCTGCTGCCCTGGACTGGGCGCCTTGAGGGTGTGTGCCCTTTCGTCTTGAGGGGACTTTGACAGATGGTTTGAGGGGCACCAAAAAGCACCAACGTAGCAGAGAATGTCTTGATGGGGGAAAAGGCACTTGTAGTACATTGACAAGGAATTGTGTACCCTGACATCTATATCCACTTGCATCGTGAAATCAAATCTTACACAGCGATGCTTAGCCCCGCTCCAAAGTGGCGACAAAATGCTGAAGTTGAGAAAACATCAAAGTCTCCGTGACAACTTTCTCCTCTCTGACTCCTGAACGAACACTGTCATCGCCCTCCGCGTCCCAGGCCCTGAGGGCGCTGAACATCAGATGTGAGGGAGAGGCTACTGCGTATTTGGACAGTGTTGCTACCTTTGCTCATCGTTTCGACAAAGCCGAGGAAGGTCAAGCAACAATCAAGGAACTCAAGATGTTCAAGGCCTCGCTCGAAGAACAATCTTCGACCCGCACGGTAGATCTTACCAGCTGGGAACTTGCCACAAACGAAAGTTTAGTAGGAACAGGGTACGAGCACATGGCACAAACGCACATCGATTTCTTGTTTTTAGAAGCGGTTTAGTCTTGCAGTCTTGGCTGCACGTTCAGTTCAATCTGAGATCAAACCTCAAGATGATGCCCTTCAGTGCGCGCTCTTGAGAGCCTTCTATAGACGGAAGATTGACCGCATCAAGCAGGCTTAGATGGAACCATACTCTGGACGGACTCTCTGTCGGAATGTGAGAATATCACCATGAAACGAGTGGAAAGTCGGGGCCGGATGTTTTTGTGAACACTTTGTGCTACCCTCGTGTCAGATATTGAACACCTCAAGTGTCCACTAAATCACGCCGATCTCACCTTCGGAAGACGGAAGACACGTCGCTTAAAGGCGTCTGCTTCTGCTTTGAACACCGAAAACAGACCAAGTGAGAAAACGTATAAAAGGGAAGATATTGACATTGTTGCCTGCGTGTCTGTCCGGATCGGAGTTTCTCTATATGTCTGTGGTTGCCCCCTTTCCCTGTTTTCCGAAACTCGCCGCAAGCTTTTATTGTGCCCGTCCTTTCTACTCATGCCGCGATGAAAACCATAGATAGTACTGTACAGAACCGGCAACCACATCATCATGATAAGAATCTAGACCAAATAGTGCCGAAAATCTTTGAGTTCACAGCGAAGGTATAATACAAACTCGAAGTTTGAACAAGTCTGAACGCTTAGAGATGCCACTCAGGGAGGGAGAAGTCCCTGTTCTTTGGCCATTGCTCAGTCCTGCGGTCTCAGGGTTAGCAATTGGATGCACAGGGCGCAACGGAACTCCATACCTTGTTGTCAACATAACCGTCATGCGTTTCCTCCTCTCAACAGTCTCCTCTGCATCAGTCAGACGGAGCCACTTGTCCAACAAACTCCTCAACTCCTTGTCGCTCTTGCCAGCGCAGTCAATGCCACGCTCTGTGCAAGCGATGCGCACCTCCTGTGCTTCAAGCCCGTCGACGCCACCATCACGCAGCAACAGCTTATCATCGCCCTCCAGGAACGCCATCCTCAAACGTCCCTTGGTCGCCCACGTGCCCGGCGGGATAAATCCGATCTTGTCCCACATCATGCCAGGCAAGTGCAGACTGCGTAGCACGTGCTTCCTCGCCGCACCCTTCACGTTCCCGGCCAAGACGCCCTGCGGCGCGGCCCTTTCGAAATCCGCAAACGACTTGTGCCGACGCTCCTCAGCCTGCGCGAAGCTGGCCTCCAACTGACGCGGCAGGCGACAGGTGTAGGGCACGACGCCGTCCACGAAGATGACGATGAGCGGGGTGAATTCCCCGCAGATCAGCAACACGACGCCGAACAGCGGGACGCGGAGGATGTCGTGGCGCACGCGCCAGAGAAGAACCCAGTCGGCGCGGCTGAAGCCCTCGGGGACCAGGCCCGGCGTGAAGACGGAAGGCGCACGGAATCCCGCGACCGTCTTGCTCTTGGAGGCTATGACGTCTTGGATGTGCCGCCTGTTGGCGAACACGGCGGACAGACCGCCCTTGTAGAATTTGATGTACGTCTTGGCCTGCGCCAGCAGGTGGGAGAACTTGGACTGGTCGGGTTGGCGTTCGGGGAGCTCGAGGGGCGCCGGGCGAGAGGATGCCGGGGGGTTGATCTTGGAGTTGAGGACGGCCTTCGAGGGGGATTCGGGGGCGGGCTCGGATGTGAGGGAGCTCGCGAGGCGTCGGTAGGGGCCCGTCGTGGTGGACTTGGTCGCGAGGGAGAGGAAAGGTGAGTGCTTCGCGCTGCAGAGCAACGTCGAAGCTGAGGGAGCGCGCAGAGCGCGCAATGTCGTTCTGTGATTCATCGCATTGGCGGGCGGGGGATTGGTTGCTGGTTCACGGAGATGGAAGAGGGTCCTGGCGGATCGTTATTGGGATTGGCATGGGCAAAAAAGTTGTCCTGAAATATCGAAAATTAGGTCATCAATCAAAGTCGTCACTGATTACCTACGTAGCGTGTAGCTTATCGCTTATCGGTCGTTGCCTGTCCCGCCCCTGCGTCGGCCCCACTTCGAAGAATTTACCCGCCGTGTCGGGTCCGGGGAGCGGCCGTTCTGGCCGAATCAAGCTTTTCCTGTTGCCTTGGAGTGGTTGGCTCCTCCTGGTCGTTTGATGATCTTGTCTCGATTTTTCGGCGATGATTGACTGATCGGATCGTGGGGCGTCAACCTAACTACATGTCATTTTTGAACGTCGAAGGTAGCGACGCCATCTTCAAAACCACATGCCTCGATTTTTGGTTCAACAGATAGTGGCGATCGGTGACCTGCCCATCTGCTCGACATGCCATTGAAATCCATCGTGATATTCGCTGTAGCCGCTATTCATCGATACGCGATTCTACATTCGCACGCTGACTGACTGGTACATGGCGAATTACCTATCAACTACCGATCCGGCAATCCCAAACGTCCTTGTCTTAAAAATACGATCACGTTGGCTTATTCAGTCTCTGCCTTGTAATTTCTGCGATCTACAGTTCACTGGCCTGGGAAGTAAGTGGCGTTGTGTCACTGCACACTGACTCAGTGGGTCATGCTGCATGGTTCTTATTGCTGTTTTGCGGCATTATGAGCATCTCACCGAGCGGGGCTCTAGCCCTGTTACTCCCCTTGGTGTAGTTGGTTCATCACGTTCGACTGTAATGGTTACATTGTCATCGAAAGGTCTCTAGTTCGATTCTGGAAGGGGAGAACCACAGTTTTTTGGGTCCCATGCCTCTGCGTATGATGCACCTTTTTTTTCCTAAGTCTTCCTTACGTTCTTTATGCAGAGCTGCCTGCCGACAGTGTCCTCCGTTGCTTAAAAATCCCTTAGTTTTTCACATGAGGGAGGCATGCTTCATCGGTCCCGTCTGTGATACATCCAGCGATAATTAGCGATGAGCGCTCAACTGTTCCACCCAACCTGAAGCTATTCTGTGTCTTCAGTTTGATTTGTAATATCTGTCGTTAACATCTTGTTGCCACACAGAACTAGAAGCGTGTCAGCGGCCTAAGGTCAGAGAAATTGTCCACTCACTATAGGTAGGCCAGAGAAGCAAAATCAAGTGATCATATGGGCTGACACAGAAAAACTACGCGTGGACTATTTAGAAATGAAGACTAATGCCTGCCAAATGATGGAGTGCAAGTGGAACGATGAGCTTTAGTTGCGGCAACTCATCTCTCTGGGTTGCCACTGAGTACTCGCCGAAAGCGAGAGACACCAAGTGGCAAACACAAGATCCAACATTGTGGAATTGCGTGGAGTAACTTCAACTCTGTGAACATACCAGAGACTATCGTCCAAGAGTATATCAGGCGTGGTGGGAAAAGTCGGCGAGAGGAGCCGCTCGACCTGCTAATCGCAGTTCTCCTGCTCCGTAGATCGATCCGGATTCTACTGCACTGCCTTTAATTGGCCAGGTCTCTCAACTGAGGCTGCTCAAGATGCGTCAGAGAGAATGGAGATAGGGCCAGGGAAAAGGGGGAAAGGGCTGGTGCCCAGGAGATCGCCGCGGCTCAGCCGTCCAAGTCCAAGTCCTACCCGGCGTGCGTCCCTTGTTGACTAGTCTGGAGGTGAGGAGGTTAAACTCATCAAGGCAATGAGTTTGAGGCCTATAGAAACAACCGTCTCTCCAGAGTTGGGAGAACGACTCACAACAAAATTTGGGAGACATCCTGAACCTCGGGACCCTGTCCAAACCACCTCCTGAACCACCCGACAGCCTGGTCCTCCGCCCTCATGCCCAAATCAGCCTGGCGCTCATCGTTCGGATCCCCCCTCACGGCAAACCCGTGCTTTGCTCCAGTATACTCTACAACCTCACAGTTAGTCTTCTTCCCCATCAACTCCTTCGCAAGGGCCATCTTCGCCCTCGGCATCATCATGTCGTCGTCCCCGTTGGCGATGCTCAGCGGCAGCGCCACCTTCTCCAGATCCCCCGGGACAGAGACCATGCTCGGATGCGCGGTGTACCCGACATCGACCAACGCCTCCCCGTACGGACCGGAAGCGGCCTGAGCTAGTTGGATGGTATGCTTGCCGCCCCAGCAGAACCCCGCGACCCCGATCTTCAGACCCTTTGCTGCTGTTGCCGCAGCGGATGATTCCCCGTCGTCCGCGGAGGCGGAGGTAGATGTCGACGGTCGAGGAAGCGGGGACGGCGGAGAGAGGCGGAGAGCTTCGAAGTAGTTCCTGATGCGCGGGACGAGGACGCCGGCCCGGGTTGCGAGGAGGAGGGGCACGAAGTAGCGGATCATGGTCACGGCGCCGACGGGGTACAGATAGAACAGCTTGTATAGCCACGACTTCTCGGCCTGGATGCGGTCGCCGATGGAGAGCACGGAGTCCGGCATCGCGCAGCCTTTCCTTTTCGTTAGCATCATAGTCTCTTGTGACGCTCAACCCCCTGACAGGACTTCCGAGCGCCCGCTTTTTTCAGCAACACGGCAGAAACCAACCGTTCATAAACTCTGGAAGCAGCACCACGGCCGGGATCCCCTTGGCATAGGCATCCGCCAACGCCCTTGTGTTCCGCAACTTCCAGCCGAACACGTCCGGGATCACGACGACTACCCCGGCGGGCTCGTGGCCCTGTTCGGGACGGGCGACGTACGTCGGCAGGCCGTTGACCGTCTCCTCCGTGCCCTGCGGCTCGACGTCGCCGCGGAGCGTGCCCTTGAAGCAGTCGGCGCAGAACCGAGGCGCCTGCGAGTCCGTCATTTCAGCTCTCTTCTTCTTGTTTTGTTTTGCTTCGTTTCGTTTCGTCCCCGTCAAGTGTCCGTCAGATCGTATCCGAGAGCCGCCGAGCGTAGCTCTGGTCCTCTGGAATCTTTCACGGGGGACACTAGCGAACGAGATGGCTCGCGGCGCTTATCCAACTCTAAATTGGAGAATAGCACCCGCGCCTCTGAGTTGGTTGGGGTAATTGAAAAAAAAAGGGACCAGGTACTGCAGGGCGAGAAGCTGAGATGAAGTAGCATTACCTTCTGGCACCGGATATCAATCACCCTTTCCCCCGTCATCTCTCAATCGCCACCATATCGATCGCTCGGCGTCTGTGCCCGCCTCCCCGGTGGCGCGAGGTTGGTGGGTGGCAGACGGCAAGCTGAATCACTGCGGTGCAGCGAAAAACGTAACCCTCCTGGAAAGGGTATTGGGTTTCATCCGGTGAGCCGTCACCGTGAGCGTAATGGCCTTCCCTAAATGGTAGCCGCGTCTCAGGTCTGGCGCGGGGGTGTTAAAGCACCCGCTTCGATACGCGGTGGCAGGGTAATGGTGCATAGCTGATTGACTTCCCGCGCGCATCTCTTTCCTTGTGTGATCGATCACCTGGGCCAACCTTTGAAAGAGCCTGGAGACAACATTGGTGCGGCGAATAAGGATGTTCTCTTCGAGCAGCGGCACATCGAATCGGAATCGACTCCCTTGAACACACTTGGAACCCAAGAGTAGCCGACGCGGTTAACCGGTTTGGCGGGCGCGGGCTTGGGCTGTAAGCTCCACCGGGACGCCCGTCCAAGTTCAGGGCCGTTCTTCATTCGTGCCGGGAACAGCTTACAAACCGCGCCTCGGGAGGATAAACCCGCTGCTTCACCGAGGTGTGGGATGATTCACCGAGGTCTGACGTGATTGGTTAGTGGAATTTCAACACACATTTTCGCTCTCATTCGGTATGAGATTTACCAATTATGTATACTCACTGAATCTCGCCAATTAGCTCGTGATATACGTTTCACACCTGAGAATAACATTTGGTCAGACCTTGAAGCTTCACCGCGTCTGGTTATCCCCCATTTCACCATGGTAAATTCCTCACCGAAGCCTTGGAGAAAAAAAAAATTTCTCTTAGCCCTAGTTGGCTCCTTCACTGACACCAAGCGACTAAGGTCCACGCCGACGCATCCAACTTCGCCAACGGCGTCACCAAGGAGCAGGCCTACGAGCAGGTACTCCTTCAAGCCGAGGGTCTTTTCTACGAACAAAGAAACTGGGTGAGTTGTCTTCTCCCATTCCATCCCATACCTTCTCCTTGCCTCTCAACGATATCTAATTTTGAACACGCACTGACACTCATAATAGGTCTGGTAAGCCAACTTCCAAAAAGCCTCAATGAGATTGGCTACACAAGGATCTAATGCATCTCTCCCCCCCTTCCCAAAGCAACCTCTCCAACACAGCCTCCCTCCTCTGGCACGCCTACCACTCCCTCCCGGCCCCCTCAACGAGCGTGAACTGGGCCGGCTTCTACGTCCTCGACCCCTCCGCCTCCCTCGCCAAGCCCTCTCTGATCCTCGGGCCCTTCCAAGGCAAGGTCGCGTGCCAGACGATCCCCTTCGGCCGGGGCGTCTGCGGCGCGGCGGCCTCGACGCGGGAGACGCAGGTCGTCCCGGACGTTGACGCCTTCCCTGGTCACATCGCCTGCGACGGCGACAGCAAGAGCGAGATCGTGGTGCCTGTTGTCGTGGACAACAAGCTCGTTGCCATCATCGACGTGGACTGCGCTGTGCCGAACGGGTTTGACGAGGTTGATAGGGTGTGGTTGGAGAAGCTTGCTGCGCTACTGGCGAGGAGCAGTGACTGGTAAGGCTTGAAACGGTAGCACCACAAATAATTTCGACGTGGAAAGTGATCGAAGGTGGTTACGCAAACGTCCAATGACGACGGGAAACAATTTTCCACTCAGCAATGACATCAATTATAGACATCGGGCGTAGAGCACGGCACTGGGTCAGGAACAGGCATTTGTCATTCAATCAAATTTATTGAATGGGCCGGACTCAACCTCCGGGCAGACTAAACTTTTTGATCACTTTGCTCATCTGATTGGCGGTATCGTCGTCCTGCCAAAATCCGTGCACACCGGCCAACAGGCCTCCAGACCAACCAACCTCCCACTCTATAACCTAAACCATTTTCATGAGAAAAACCTCTCTACTTCGTGACCATAAGGGGTATCAAGTGAAGCCCTTTACTCCAGAGCCTTCTTGGCGAAGGTGGGCAGAATGAAGGAGGCCTTGTGGATGTCGGCATTGTAGTACTTGCACAGCTTCTCCTCCTCATCGGAAGACCACTTGCGAAGGGGCTCCTTGACGTTGCGGCTGGCGTCCTTGCAGCAGACCATGAAGCCGATCTGGCCGGAGGGGTAGGTGGGAATGGTGGTGTAGGCGTACTCGGCGACGGGGAAGATCTCCTTGCAGTCCTTCTTGAGCTTGGAGATGAGGGGCATGTGAAGCCACTGGTTCTCGGCTGCGCGGTTTGTTAGCTAGTCCCGTTCTTGGTTCGCGAAGGAGGTTCGGAACGCCGCATATCAGAGACTGAGACGGATAGAAGTTGATTCGTAAAGAGCGTCTCGCATTGCTCAAAAAAAAATGAAACACAGACAAAAGAGATGAACAGTACAAGCACATCCAGGTTCAAACGACCCAGATCACGCCGGTCGCCGCTCGGCGTCGGGGGATTTCGTGGGATGAATCGAGGACAGGCCATAGAAAGAAGCAGGCAAGTTGAGTGCCTGGCGCGTTTCCTAAAACCGAAACTTCCTTGATTCCCCTCACATTCTTGAACAAATGGGAACGTACAACCTTGGGTAGTAATGACACCGCCCTCGCGCAGAGCGTCGTGGAGGAGCTGGAAGTAGGGCTTCTGGAAGAGGGACTCGGCGGGGCCCTCGGGGTCAGAGGAGTCGGTGATAATGACGTCGAAGGTGTTCTTGTACTCCTCAAGGAATTTGAAGCCGTCGCCGACGTGAGTCTTGGATTTGGGGTGCTCGAAGCCGACGGACATGCCGGGGAGGAACTGCTTGGAGAGACGGATGACAGCCTGCGGTCCGTGTTAGTGGGGCCGGAACGGGAGGGGAGATCCGGAACCACGGGTTCACCTCATCAATGTCGCAGAGGATGGCCTCCTCGACGGTATCGTGCTTGACGACCTCACGGAGAACACCGCCGTCACCACCGCCGATGACAAGGACCTTCTTGGGGTTGGGGTGAGAGTTCATAGCCAGGTGAGTAATCATCTCCTGGTACGAGAACTCATCACGCTCGGTGCACTGGATGACGTTGTCCAGAACCAGGACCATGCCGTGGTCGGTGGACTCGAAGATGAGGACATCCTGGTACTTGGACTTCTCGTGGTGAATGACCTTCTTGACCTTCAGGGTCATGGCCTGGCCTAAGAGAGGACATTAACACAAGCGGTTTTCATGATGCATGCACAAGTCGACTTACCAGGCCACATGTCTGAGATCTCACGGAACCAGCCATCTGTATAAATTACCGTATGATTAGTAAAGTCCCGTCTCATTTAGTTTTCCATGATGTATGAATCGCGGCAAAAGCCCAGATGTCACCTCACAAAAGAGGCTATACGAAAGTCGATCAGTATCGACGGATGGCGTTTCTCCTGAAATATTGCTTAACCGAGAGTGGCACCAAGGGTAGCGTATGCGCGCTCAGACGGTGGAGGGGCCAGGGCTCATAGACGTTGTTGTGGTTCGGGAAGAGGCGGACAAAGCCACCCGTCAATAGTGGCGGGAGATTTCTTGGAAACCGACCGGGTATTTGGTGACAGGCCGTGTTGAGTCCTTCTGCCAATGAGACAACGGGCGAAATGGATGAGGCTCCCGGGACCAACACCCCGTCGAACCGGTATTCCCGGCTGCTTGTTAAGACGCCAAAGAAGGTGAATGGCGGGGAGATCACAACGTCGGTCTACTAGGCCCCCTTGATAGTGTGAATGGGCGCGCAAAACTCGAAAGGCCTGGGCTCGGTGCTGGGCCTCGGTAGGGGCATAGTATAGGAGCAGGCAGAGCTGACTGACGAAAGACAATGAAAGGGGGAGGGAAGGAGGTGGACCACACGAACCTTGGATGGTAGGATGGGTAATTTCGCTCATTTTGACAGTAGACGGGGGTTTGGCAGGGTTACTGTGTAGATATCGACAGGTCAACGAGGGCGCAGGCAGACGAAGCAGACGAGCCTGTTCACAGTGTTGCAGGCGCAAGACGGGTATTATATGGCGGCGGAGGAGGGAAGCCAGGACGGGCAGGAAGGGCAGTTGGTCTTACTGGATTTTCTCTCTCAATGTGCGTTGACGTCGTGTGGTTTGTTGTCGTGCCGATGCGGTGTGCCAATTGATGAGGCGGGTTGCGGGTTGGCGGTGCGGGCAGGGCGAAAATCAGGAAGAAATTTTTTGTGGCTCCGGGGTGGCCTCGTTTTGACATTTGCGCCCCAGAATTGCAACGCCAGCGACTGGTCCGTTCCATTCGGAGATCCTCCACGTCTCGCTGCCGGTTTCTCTTCTCATCCGCATCGTAGGTTGCATTCCTTACCTTCAAGGAAAGCACATCAACATGGATCTATTCACGCTAGACGCTGACACTTGCCATGGCCACGGGTCCGGCTAGGTAGCTACTGTCATGTCCAAAACGTTGAAAGAAGTGAAACCCCTGACCGATCCATTGTTTCTTCGCTCGCTACCTCCTCCGCGCCGGGCGAGCGAGGCAAAGCGACGGCGACACCATATGGTCGATGCACTGGAATACTGGGGACTTGGTTAGAACTTCCACGACTCACGAGATGCTGCGGCCGGTACCTTAGGGAGAGGTGCTTCTGCAGAAAACGTGGCGAACCGGGATCTGCAAACCAAAACCTTTTTTTTCTTTTTCGTCTTGCTTCGCATTTTCTTCACATCAGGTCCGATACCCCGGTATTCAACGGCGTCCCTTTTCTTCACTCTCCATAAGACAGCAAAGATCGTCCTCTCCCCGACATCAGATGTGATACCTTGAGACGAAACGAAGGTTGTTGCGCCTGGCAAGATTCATCGGGCGCTAACGAAGACCTTCGAGATAGAGGGATCTAGATAAGTTTCCGACTGCCATTGATAGGCGTGACGAAACCTCAAATATGAAGTGCGAGAAACTGCAAGACGTGATGCGCAACTCGACCGGCGCGAGAATTGTGCATGCTCCGTGGATGGGGCCGTTGCGTCGACTTCGGTTCAGTGTCTTTCTCGGAGCCCGTCGGCACAGCCCGTCCGCCGACCTGCTGATTGAGGCCCGACATGGCTTCATCCTTGTCCAAAATCCACCGTCCTCTGCCAGCAGTGATCTTTATCCACAGCCGCCGCCGGTGCACCAGGACCAACGCAGTAGCTGTATGCAAGACATGTCAATCATCCACAGCATCCGGTCGACCGTACCGCACGCAACTCCATCTCTTCTTGTCGCATACGCCAGAACTGACCCAAACTGTGCAAAAAAGCACATCTCCTCTTTGCATGGGTCTATTTCAGTCTCTTCCTTTCGCTTATCCGAATCACACGGCGAAACTCCTGACAGCCGCAGCCAACCGGGCTAGTGCAACGCTTAACCATCATCGCTTAAAAGGTTGTCTAAACTCTTCCGACGGCCAGAGATTACAGCCTTGCGGCTCAAACATGATACACGGGATGATCGGCAATGGCACCCCCAATCGCCTGCTTCCGCCGTCCAAATCCGAGCAAAGTTGCTTCGGTCCCGCATGAACTGAGATGGTGGTTTTTCAGGGCCGGCCCTGGGAACAGACGCGAAGACAACAGCTCTGCCCGTCTGACGCCCTCAAATATCTTACTCGATGGATGACCGCCCATGCGATGCCATGTGCCGATGCAAAAGCTTGAAGTTTACTGAAAGAAAATGAGTCGACCGACCCTCTTGCGCTGAGTAGGATGGCCGTCCGGGCGGCGCGTAGAATGGCAGAATCCGAAGTTTACCGCGTGGGTGGTCCAGGAGGCCACCACTGAATCCGCGTTGCTTTTTTCTGCTGTTGGCGATTCGGGTATGTCTGCCCCGCGCCGCCGTATCACCTTTTGGTTTGCAATCGCCCGTCATACCACTCCTCCGAATCCAGGTCTGATATGAGACGAAGCTGAAGACCAATTCCACAGTTTGGTCCATGCCATCTGCTTCCTCAGCCGCTCCGTCTACATGGGTCCTTTGTTGGTTTCTCGTCAGCCTCTATGGCTCTGAGAGCTCGATTGCCCCTCAACCGTTTTAGTCCAAGCATCTTGAACCGCATCCGGCAAAAGATGGCGGAGCTCTTTCTTCAGCAGAACCTCCTGACCAATCCAATGGGCCCATTGTGTTAAAGCTGAAATCTTTTGCGCACTCGAATATATCGCCTCAGAAAACTGGAAGGGGCAGCGAGACCTCGTCTGATCCTCTAACTGGTCATGGTCGGGGTATGGCCACACTGTCCGAGCGACACTCAAAAGCTTCTCCAGAACGCCCGGTCTCGAATACCGAATGTTCAATGTCCACCATCGCAGCCGCCGTTGAGTTGAGGCTCGGGCGCGGGCGGCTGCTTGAGAAAGTCCCCGACTGGTGGTGGTGACGCCTTGCCCGATGGAGAGCTTTTGAGCAAGCTGTCATGGTTCTGAACTTCTGGAAACGTGCGCTGATCTGGAGGATCCTCGCCCAAATTGCCACGAGTTGTGCATTTCGTCCACAAACGGATCCCCTGTCGACAGAGGCGAGCCACGACTCTCATCCCTGCTGGGCCATGCCCCGGTGGTCAGGATTCATGGGGTGACCCCGGCTTGCCAAGCGTACGTTTCTGCGGGACTCGACTCATCCGTACTGCTAGATGCTGCAGGCGCCCTTGCTGGCCCGCAAAATCAGCATTCGTCTTCCTCCTGCACGATGCTGATCTGAATGGCCGTTGGGTTGCTTCCATCCGGCGACAGAGTCGTGCTTCGTTGTCGCCGTTGCAATTGCATGAATCAGGGGCAACTTGCCTCCCCGAGAGCGGACGCGTTCGGCCAGGGCCCCCGCTGGTCGAAACGAAGACCAGCATCATGGTTGTGCGTTGCATATGGGATGGATGTCTTCTGCATTGCAAACCGAGCAAACAGCGAAGAACGAAAGCGGAAACAACCTGACGAAGCTGTTGGGATACTTCATACATAGATAGGGCAAAAGAACGATTTTGATAATCGGTGGCTGCTCGGCGTTCAAGGCTAGACTGTAAACGACGTGAAGGCGTCGTCGGCAGCACCCTCTTTCCTTCCGCAAGCGATTCTGGCGCAAGACCAGAGGCAAGCTGGGTGCGCAGGAGCTGTGACCAGGAAGAGCGCACGAGGCGTTTCCGGCGTACGGGCCCGATTGGGGTTGTGTGGCAGCGATCTTGTGTCACGCAGGGGTCCATCGGAGTGGCTCCCGCGCCTGTGTTATAGTATCTAGTGGCAGGAATGTGTCGGTCCTTTGGAAGCAGTTATTACGCAGCACTGCTGGACAAACACAGTGGTTAAAGTGTACTGAGTAGATCGTCAGACGTTGGTTTGGGACCAAAAGGCGTGGGCGAGCGCGCGTACTGCCCAGTGAAAGACCGACAATTAATCTTTTGAGTTTGAAGCATATCGAGGTAGGTTGAAGGTCTTGAGACAGTATCTCGCGGCAGATTGGACGGACTTAATCTGACTGAGTCGAGAATTGTCGCCAACCATGTGCATCCCGTCTACTTTGCTGCATCGCTTTGCTTTTTTTCTTCGTTCCTGTTGGAAGTAGATTGTTGCTTGTTCTGTATGCCGCATGCCATGCCGATGGTTCCCCTATCCATGTGGCATGGCAGTTTGCAGGTCGGAACCCTCTTGCTGGGACTCAGGCCCAACACTGGGCATCCGGGAGTATGTGCATCGAACGATGATGGAGCGGGCTTTCTGCAGAGCACGTTTTCAACGCAGAAGCAGCTGGATGTTCTCTGGTCTGAAAACGAGAGTACGTAGGTGCCCCTTTTTCTTTCTTCTGCTGTGTCTGATCCGAGAGGTTCAACTGCAGGGTTGCCCGGGTTTTCCAGGGTTGCATTGATATCTGGAATGTTTGTCTCTTTGTTGGTTGGCTTGGCAGATGGATAAATGGACGACGGAGGCGGCACTGACCAGATAAATTGGCTGGAGATGGTGAAGCAATGTGATATATCGATATCGCTGGTTGAAGCGCAGATGATCTTTTGTGGTTCGAGTATCTAGATGACCTTGGGATGAATATTGATTGTTCTCTCTTGAGATACTGCACCATACCTTAGCAAACAAAAGTCGCGGTTGAGGGTGTAGTGCGGTGGGCTGCGGTAGGCGACGGTGGTGATGAGGACGACGGGAAGGGGTGGACTGGTGGCTTGCTCTACTGAAGTAGGTTGTTACTGAAGTACTGCGTAATGCAAGTGCAAGGAAGTCGCAGAGAACCCTTGGTGTACACCAGCAGAAGTATTTGCCAAGTACTTCTTGGTGCATTTCTGCGGCATATGCAGACCGGGATCGCGCGGCGAATCAGACACCGGTACGATCCGGGTACGTTAGGGACGGCCCCACCAAGATGCGAAGACGGTACGTAGCGCACCAGGCGTGAGAAGGGGTACCGCTAAACCCCCGGTCGAAAAGTGCGAACCCGGTGGCCGCGCCCCTGTAATGTCATGTTCCATCGAAGCTGTCCCGTCCACGTCCAGTGGAGTGGCCTGTCCACAGCAGTGGGCTTCCACTCTTTTACTCTACTGCAGTCTGCGCGTTTCCCCACTGGACCCGACCTAACCTCTACTGCTGGTTTTTTTAACCCCCTCGCAGGCGGGTGGAAAGGGATGCCACAGAGCGCGAATGCAGGTCTGTGCCATTGTTGTTTTGTTCTGATGACAGTAACCTGGAATTCGTCAGCTAAGCGTACCTAAGGTTACCTGGCAGGCAAGCGCATCCTTACCATTCTATTTCATAAAATACCCTGTTCCATTGCAACAAGGAGTTAAGCTGCTGTAGTAGTAGCTACGGCGGGCAAGGTAAGGTAGTAGAAGAGAGCCGTTCGAGCTCCTTGTTTGCTTTCCATTATCCAACCATTCGTGTCTATACGGTAGTTGTACTTGGTGCTGCGAGGGGTGGAAAGATACCCAGCAGAGTCTTTATCCAATCTGGTACGTGTGTCCGCGTGTCCGCCGAGGTGACGAAGGTACCTTATCCATCCTCTGTCCAAGTCCTCCTAGTGTCTCTCGCCTTTACCTCTCTTCAACTTCACCCCGGTCTCTCTCTCTCTCGCTCCCTCTCGCTCCCTCTCCCTCTCTCTCTCTCACACACACACACAAGAAGTTGTTGATCATTCTACATTATCCTGCCACTTCTTGGAGAAGAGCAACCCGTCTCATCTGTCCGTTGTTGCTGTCCTTATTGCTCCCATATTCTTCACATCATCATCATCATCATCATAACCTTACGTTCTTCTACCCTTCTTCCTTTCTCACTCGCCCGCGCTAGTGCTTTTAGTCTTTTTCCCTGACACGCCATTGGCCTCGCCGGGCAGCGCGGAACAAACAGAACCAACCCGCAGCCCACAGGGCGTCCACTACGAACGCCCCCAAGATTTTTAGCGCCCTGTTCTAAACTGGCCGTGGGACGTCTAAAACCTCCAAAAGCTTCGCCCGCCCATTCGTCAACCCGACGCTCCTTACGCACCCACAGCAGTCAGTCAACCTACCTTGGTATCGACCTGGACCTCATCCGGTTGACTACCACCGACCTTCAACCAACAACATCTCCTTGCCAGTCGAGTTGAATCGAGTCGTCCAACCCTTTTCAAGCCCGTGCCTGGCCTGGCCAACCTTGGGTTTACGTCTCCTCGTCTGATCTTCCTGACATCGAACGCCCTCGGACACACACAAAAGCTCTCCTCTCCGACGCGAATATCCCAAACCATCTTCTCCGACTGCCGCCCACAGTCTTTCTTTGCTTCGCATACGCCGACAAGCGACCTACATCTGCCTACTGGCCAACTACGACTGATTCACGTCTTTTTCCGACCTACTCCTACGCAGTAGAGGGCTGGCATTCCCCCTACACCGTCATCGACGCCGATCTTCCGACTTTTGTATCTATAATTTAGCCAAAATTTCGACCAATTGGTATACAATGTGTTTTGGGGGTCGATCGAAGGACGATGGCAGCGTTGCCCGCTCGCGCGACCTGGATCGCCTGATCCGTCAGGACGAAAAGAAAATGTCCAAAGAAGTCAAGCTTCTGTTGCTGGGTATGCCACTGCCACCACCCAACCCGTCATAATATCAGTAAACTGACTTGTCTCCCCCTCGACAGGTGCCGGTGAATCTGGAAAGTCGACCGTTCTCAAGCAGATGAAGTTGATCTATGCCCAAGGTTTCAGCAAGAACGAGAAGCTCGAGTGGAAGCCCGTTGTCTTCAACAATATTGTTCAATCCTTCCGCCTGATCCAAGATGCTATGACTGAGATGCAGATCGAGTTCAGCAACCCCGAAAACGAGGTAGGAAATAACCAACGTTGCTTGCACGCAATGCGCTTCACAAATGAGACGTCCTTGCATGTGACATTGAAATTGCCTAGCTAACACAAAATGTCTCGCAGAAACACATGGCGCACATCCTCGTGGAACACGAGATCAATGCTTCCGATCCCCTCCCGCGCGATTACCTGCAACCGATCAAGGAGCTCTGGGTCGATGGCGGCGTCAAGCAGGCGATTGCCAAGGGTAACGAATTTGCTCTCCACGACAACCTGGCATAGTAAGATTCACCACGCGAATTTTACTTTCGTGAGTGCCCGTTGCTGACTGTACTAGCTTCTGCGACGACTTGGACCGTATCTGGAGCGACTCCTACGTACCGACAGACCAGGATTTGCTGCGCTCAAGGTTGCGAACCACTGGTATCACCGAGACCGTCTTCGACCTGGGCCAGCTGACATACCGCATGTTCGACGTTGGTGGTCAGCGTTCGGAACGCAAGAAGTGGATTCACTGCTTTGAGAACGTCAACTGCTTGCTTTTCCTCGTCGCCATTTCCGGATATGATCAGTGTTTGGTTGAGGACAAGGACGGCGTGCGCATACCCTCCCGCGATTTCTCGAGCGTTGCTAACTTGGCATGCTAGAACCAAATGAACGAAGCGCTCATGCTCTGGGAGTCCATCGCCAACTCCCACTGGTTTACGAAGTCTGCTCTAATTCTATTCCTCAACAAGATGGATCTTTTCAAGGAGAAACTCCCCAACAATCCCATTACATCACACGGATTCACCGACTACCACGGTCCTGCGGACGATTGGAAAGCCGCCAGCAAATACTTTTTGGACAAATTCCGGGCGCTGAACCGAAATACCGAGAAAGAGATCTATGGTCATTTCACAAACGCGACCGACACCAATTTGCTCAAGATCACCATGGGTTCCGTCCAGGACATGATTATCCAGCGTAACCTGAAGCAGCTGATACTATAAGGCCGGAATCGCAATAATTAGGCCGTATTTTGCCCCAACCCATATCAAATCACACCAACCGGCATCGAAAAATGCCACTTCTAATCGATACCCGCGGTCCCTGTGGCCTCAACCCCCGCCTTTACCTGCGCGGCGCCATTCATTCACAACATTCGGTCCATCACTCGAACCATCGCCAGCGTGCCGCCCCGCCATAGCGTCACAAGCTCAGTATGAGCCCGCATGAGATTCCGAGCACCGAATGGGATGTACATTTCTTCCGCTTCTTTTGTGTCTATTTTTTCCCGGTTATCTATTGTCCATATGCAGGCGTTTGTCAGATCACGTCTTTGCGAATGCGGCTGGCGCCTGTCCAGCTTTTTGCATATCATTGCCACTTAGGCTGTCCGTTGACAGCGCGCAACCGAGACCGATCGAGAGCCGAGGACCACACGAGGCCTTTGCATTGAGGTTCAACGGCGGATGGAGGCGTGGGGGAAAGGTGGAGCAGGTTGCGAAGGGTGGTTCACATGAGACGAAACGAAAGCATGGGAGAGGTCGAGTCGATTTTGTTTTGCGTGCGATGGATTGATACCTAATGTCCTGTTTCAAGCTTGGTCCTCATGTTTGGAACAAGACAAAAGAAATGTGTGTGTGTGTGTGTGTGTGTGTGTGTGTGTGGACTGCAATGCCAGGGGTAAGTGGCACGACTACGAAGCAGGCAAAACATCTAAACTCAATAGGAAATTTGGACAAAACATGATAAAAGAGCATTTACAAGCCATTTGCTCAGATGATAGACTTGTCTTTTGTCGCGGGTCTCATGTATGGTGGCTTTGCATTGACACCACCTTCAGGCTTAACTTTGTTGTGATATATCGGTGTGCCTGACGACCCTGCGAGATGGGCCTAGCTGGGGGACGGGCTATTCAAAGCTGGTGCTCCCCGACGGTGAACACGGCATCAGTGCACAGTGTCATGGTTTCGGGTAGGGTGTATCCAAGTATAAGCTTACGGGAACGTTTCACCGGTCTTAACGGACGAACATGAATATACATACGCCTTTGGAGGTGCCGTTATTGGGGTGATGGCTTATCGGTAGTTTTGCCGAAGGAGGGATGCGGTCGACTGTACTTCGGGTCCCTGCCGCACCCCAGCTTGCCTTGATGTTGGTCGCATGGTGTGGCTGAGCGCCGGCATGAAATGTCAAAACCTCATTTGTGTGAATATTGCGATTGAGTTGCGGGACTGGGGTGTGAGTGACTCTTCATCGTATGCGCTCGCCCTGGATTTTTTGTTCCTAGCACACACCATCCTTGTTGCCAACCCCGGTGAGTACTGCGTAGTTGGTACTGTTGCTTAAAGATTTCGGAACCGGGAATCGTCACAGCTTCCGAGTATTATGATCTTGGAGGATCATTATAGAGTATGACAAATGACGATACCGTCATCCAGGCTCATAATTAAGGGCCCAACACGCTTAATTGACGAGGTTGTTGTCATCAGAGTGCCACCAAAGACGGTTGCATCGCATGACTTGGCCTGGAGGGAAGTTGTCAATATATAGTCCACACCCTGCACGACATTCGTGGAGGCCCTCCGGCATGCCACGATCGGCCGGGGCGCAAAAGGCCGGGGACGTCCAGAACACCTCTTTTCCCAACGCATCGACATTTGTCCGTTCAATTGACACTGTATGTATTCGCACCAAAATCCATCCCCGCAAACAGTGTTCACACAGTCCTGCAACGGCCCGCCGCCGATGCCGACGCCGTGCCGCAGCTACCCCGCCGTTTTCGCCCCACCACTCCTCAACCCCCATCCCCCACCATCCCCAAGCCGTCGTCCCCTCCAAACGTCACTCCCCGTCCGCCGGCCATCCGGTTAACAATGCGCCTCGCCCTACGAACCCTCCGCACACTCACAACAACTGCCTTCAAACCTGCCTGCCAGCGCCTTGTCCCGTTCCGCAACATGGCCACCTCCGCCGCCGCTTCTCCGGTCCTCAAGCAGCCCGTCAGGCTTGCCTGCATCCAGCTTGCCTCGGGCGCCGACAAGACCGCCAACCTCGCCAACGCGCGATCCAAGGTCCTCGAGGCCGCCAACGGCGGCGCAAAAATCGTCGTCCTGCCAGAGTGCTTCAACAGCCCGTACGGATGCGACTACTTTCCCAAATACGCCGAGACCCTGCTCCCCTCGCCCCCGACCGAGGAGCAGTCCCCGTCGTACCACGCACTCTCGGCGATGGCGTCCGAGAGCGGCGCGTACCTCGTCGGCGGCTCGATCCCCGAGCTCGACGCCAAGACCGGCAAGTTCTACAACACCAGCCTCGTCTTCTCGCCCTCGGGCGAGCTGCTGGCGAGCCATCGCAAGGTGCACCTCTTCGACATCGACATCCCGGGCAAGATCACGTTTCGCGAGTCCGAGGTGCTGAGCCCCGGCGACAGCGTGACGGTCGTGGACCTCCCCGAGTACGGACGCATCTCGGTGGCCATCTGCTACGACGTTCGCTTCCCCGAGCTGGCGATGATCGCGGCCCGAAAGGGGTGCTTTGCCCTGGTGTACCCCGGCGCGTTCAACCTGACGACGGGGCCAATGCACTGGAGGCTGCTGGGCCAGGGGCGGGCGGTAGACAATCAGATTTATGTGGCCATGTGCAGTCCTGCGCGGGATATGAATGCGACGTACCACGCGTGGGGACACAGCTTGGTCATTGACCCGATGGCGAACGTGTTGGTGGAGGCGGAAGAGAAGGAGACCACCGTCTCGGTGGAGCTGGACGGCACGAAGATTGAGGAGGCAAGGAGGAATATTCCCATAAACACGCAGAGACGGTTTGACGTCTATCCTGATGTTAGCCGGGCCAAAGTCGATGGGAAGCCATGAGGAACAAGAGGACCGACCGGTGACTCTATGAGCCGTATATATTAGGCCATTGTACGATTGCATGACTTGCGCGTTAATCAGGATAAAGTAACTAGGGTTACAAAGATTACCTTGAACTTGATGAACTGAAATTGATTGAGTTGTGTTTTCCAAGCACGCAGATGGAGGTAGTCCATGCGTCCGGCGACGAAGAGGCCACGAAAAGTCGGGAGATGGGAAAGACATGAACCTAAGCGAGCCTCGTAAGCCGTTCAAATTCATGGATCATAACGGCGGCGGCCCTCTAGCAATACACCCAAGCATCACACTTTGAAGCTTGGGCTTGGAGCATTCAACCGTAGACATGAACTGATGGCCCTTTACGTGAAAACCTGAGCACGGCAAAACACGACTCCAAATCAACTATTCAGTGAATGCACCACCAACACAATACGGCTGCATCTCCCAGCTGTTCTGCGATATCTTTGGCCACCCCGTCTATCGTTTCAAAGCCATCTGAACCCTAGTCTTACACTCATAACACAAGCTCGCCTGGTTGACCCTCGCAATCGCCGCCTCGTTAGCCACAAGCGAAACCAACTTAGCCTGGAACGCAATCGAAGCCATCACCACAAACTCGCCCGGCAACTGCGCCGCGAGTCTTTTCCACATGGCCGGCGAGCAGTTCTTGATAAACACGTCCCGGAGCTGCTGCACCAGCCTCTCGACATCCTCATCCCTCCTCGGCAGCCCTTCGAGCGCGACGTAGCAGTTGGCAAAGTTGAAGATCCACCACTCGGCACAATGCGGATCGCCAAGCTTCTTCGAGCCCACCTCCAGCGTCTCCCGGATGGCCGTCTCGACCTTGCCTCGGAGGAGATCGTCGAACAGGCGGTCGGTCAGCGCCCACATGTCCACGAGTTCTGCCAGGTCGTAGGGCGTGTTCATGTCGCAGGGCTTGATGCTGAACGGGGACACCTCGTAAAAGTCTTCCGTGTCAGCGGCGCGGCGTTTGACGCGCTGGGCCGTGAGGCGGGTGAAGTAGCATAGTTTGACGTAGGTGCCGAGACTCACGGGGTTGACGTCGTCGAGGTCGATTGTGTTAGAGACAGACTCAGAATAAGGACCTTCGAGGCAGCGCTGGAAGTATTTTGAGGACTCGAGGAGGAGGGTCTTGTGGATGGCGAAAGATTGGGTTGAGGACTTGAGCCAGATTATGGTCTGGGGTTGTCTGTGCGATGCGTCAGCGATGCGGTTCCATCGAGTTCGGCTTTTTGGGCCTATGGGCGGTTTGAAAGTCCTGAGCTGTTCAAGGGTCCGTCACAATTTTTCTCACTCAGACAGCTGGAAAGCACTGGAAAGGAGTGAGATGGGGGGGTTTTTTTTTTTGGTGAAGTTTGGTTGACAAGAGACAGAGGCGCATCATGAGCACTTTCCAACTGGGATGTTGTTCGCTGTGATCGAAACCACTGGCAAATCTCGCATGGAGAGGTAGGAAGTAACCTTCCCAGGACAAGAAAGGGGAATTGAGTTTGTTCTCAGTTGCATTATGCCACCTACCTCAGAAGACTCCCCATGGCGTCGAGCTCATCTGGCCTTGCAGCCGATCGATCTAGTATGCCAGACATGTTGAGAAGAGTCAGGAGTGTGTCTGACGCAACTATTCTTGACAGCCTCGATACTTCGAATGTAAAACTGAAGAGGAATGGATGTTTTGAGGATAGTAATGGAAATGGCTCCGATTCCTGGTCATGATGTCGTGTCATAACAGTCATCATCTAACCCCGCGCAAAAAGGAAACGAGGCGGAAGTTTCTTTCGTCTGATCTCGCACCAAATCATGTGGGGAGCAGCTCCAGGACTTGGGGAAAAATTGCATTGCTTGTTTGAATAAACGATTCTGTCTTCAATTAGGAGACTTGGGTTGATGATTGTGTCCAGAGGCTTTGGCACCATGAGTTGGGTGCCCTTCAAAATCTTGGTTCTTTTCGCGCGACACCAATGCCGCTATAAGCCCAATTCAGTTTGTGATTAGGTGGGTGTTTGAGAGAGAGAGAGAAAGGGGGGGGATTTGACTCTTCCAAACTCGATGAAGATCACGCTGGACTTAATTGACGGATCCAACCCACCCCTCCATCCCAATACTCCCACGCCACGGCATTCCAAGTTTCCCAGACATTCGAATGTTTTCCTTCTTCATCCATTTTGATCTATAGATTCACATATTTCAGCTCCCATACCGACGCCATTGGAATGAATCTCAATCCACTGCCAACACATCGCTGTCTCACTGAGATCGCCGGACCTCCGCCCTCTATTTATCCTTCACTATTTCCCAAATTCTCAAGTTTAAGAAAGCTTCGATTTCCCTCGCAGTGTTTCGTCATTTACTCCTCAAACCTTTCCAACACCAAGCTGCACCAACTCGAGGCCCGCTCGATTTGGTTTTTTGAGTCACGAGCACGACAATGATTGTGTTTCTTTTCATAATCATAGCAGTCCTCCTGCTTTTGAGGTGGTACTATGATCGAAATCCCGCATCGCACTTCAAAAGCGATGCGTCTCGCTATGCCAATCAAGATTTGACAGCTTGGCCAATCTCTCTCATCCGCAAACTACGAGCACTTGGTTGGGATATCTCCGTCACCTCCGGCCAAGAAATCGACAATGTTTTGCTCCGAAGCAATAAGCTCAACAAGTCCCCCAGCAGAAAAATGCCAGAGACAATGCCATCGTTCGGGCAAGGAATGGTAATTTACCCCTGAAAGCCACCTCAACCGGTGCTGGTTTGAGACACTTTGGGAACGAAGTCTGACTTGGTGTGGATCCCCAACTAGAACATGTTTCTCAAGAAGTGTATCGATGAGGATTACGTCCAAAACATTGACATTTTTGTCGCTTCTCTCAACAAGTACATCAATCGCACTTCAACGCACGAGCACGCAGCTCAATGCGCCGTGGAGGAAACGCATCGAAGCGCACTGGAGTGGACTACCCGGGAAAATGTCAGGCTCTTCGAGGGCGTGTCTGAGGTGGTGCACAAGATTTGTGTCAGACTTCTCCTGGGCGAAGATTTCTACGAGTCGAACGACGAACTTGGGCATCTTCTGCAAGCCATCGCGTCAGAAGACGTCGACTCCTGGCATCCCGCGTTGCCCAACTGGATCCCCACCTACGCCGTCAGGCGACTGCGTGTAGCCAGGGAACGCGTCCACGAAATCTTCACCGAGAAGCTCATGCGCAGAGATTTTTCTGCTGTCGCCGGTGGGCCTCTGCAGACTGACTTGCCGGATTACATCACTTACCTGCTGAACGACGAGGACACGGCTTGTCTGAAGCACGTTTTCCACTTTCACCACGCCGACCTATTAATGGCTGCTCAGAGCCCTTTGGCCACCACAGTCTCCTCGGTCATCGTTCAGCTCTTGCGTAATCCGGATATGATGAACGCTGTCAAGAGGAACGCTCGGAGTGCGGACAATGATTCGACTCTTATGCGGGCCTGCATCAAGGAAACCATTCGATATATGGCGAATCTCAACAAGAGCTCAAAGCTGGTTGTTCAAGATACTTGGGGTATGAACGAGTCGCCAGATGTTAGGTGTCAGTTTCTGGAGAAGCATACGCTTCCAGAGTCCTGGATGCCAGGGAGGTGGCTCAATGCCGAGAACCAGCTTGTCGATATCGCGGAGAATGACAGCGACTTCACGGCTGACAAGGAAGACCGTCATCTTCCTTGGAAGAACATGGAGATGACTGTTACGAACTATGTGCTAATGACGCTGTTCCGATGTTATGATATCGCATGGGGGCCCCTTGACGAGGCTAAGACGGTTCAAGTCGATCCCTTAGGTCTCCCTATGTCTGAAACCCCGTGGCTCGAGGTAAGAAAACGGTTTCCTTCTCAATTGACTCCCTTCTTTTCGTCGCGTCTAACCGTGAATTATCGCGCAGGACGATTTGAAGATCAAAGTTTCGAGACGAGTTTGGCCAGACTTGATGAGCGGTTGTTAGTTAGTTGGACTGATTCGTCAAAACTGCTAGTCGATGGGAGCAATGAGAGTCGATCACACGAATATTTCAATAGTATGCGTTGAAGCATTTACAATCGCCGCAGATACGTAGAGAGTCAAGAGCGACACGTCGAGCAAGATGGCTTGTAAAAGTGCGTGAGGATAGAGCAGGCTGGGATGATTCTTGTAGTTTGAGAGCTGGTATGTTGTCGTACTCGTCGCTTGTTACGCTAGAATCGGACGAAGGCAAGGCTATCAGATCAGATATGGCAGCATACATTAATCGCGAGCAGGGTCTGGCAAGGAAGACGTTTGGTTGACGATCTTACAACACAAGAGACTCCCTAATTCAAGTAGCCGGGGAGCCACCAGTTTTTTATTCTTTCGTTTCAATCACTCGAGCCTAAAAGGTTGTTCTCACCAGAAAATGCGAAAACTAACCCCAAACCCCAAGGAACTCTGCATACCAACCACATAAGCTCAGTTGAGTGTTGGCAGTGGCTTTGGTAAGGGACAAAGACCCGATCATACGGAAATGCGTACGGTTGAAAGCAATAGGTTTGGGTGACGCTCTCAGTCTGGGGCTCCTTCACCCAGCTGACTTGGCTTACTTGACCAAACATAGCATGCATGCTCAATTGAAATGTGCTGAGACCGAGGCGGATCTGAATCCTGGCTAACAGCCACACTTGTATTCAATCCTGAGGTTGTACTAATATTCCAGGCGTTCGCGGAGCGACACCAGTACTATTCGGGCTCCGGACCGACAGTGTGGGTCCCCCGGCCTTAACCCGGCGCCGGGCATGCACACTGAGTCTGGCATTCGGAATAATCCACTTTTCTCTTCGCTCCATGCTCCCAGGTACTATTGAATCTCGAGATATGCCTCGATTCATACTGCATATGCCTTACATTGAATTTCCCCTTCCTCGACTTGGTTGACCATCTTTCTCTGCAGTCCGGTGTCGTCCTGCGCCACCATCTGTAGGCAATGTCGCTACGCTAACAAAGCTGCAATGCCTCATCCTGGCCAAAACCCTCCAGTGTGGTCCGTTCTATAGAGAGGAGGACATTTTCGAGAGGTTTCTCAAGATATGGGGGGCAGATGATTGATGCCAATCCAGTTGGGGAATTACAGTTGCGACAGTCGTGGCATTTGAAACACTTAGGTGGCAGCACCGACGATGGCCTTAAAAGCGGGAGGCAAATTGAGCAATCTGCCGGGGTCTAGTTTCATGGGGCTCGTTGAACTTAACGAGGATACCATTAACATGAGAATATGAAATATAGCACAACTGCCCAGTGCCGAAGTAGCTTGAAAGTGGTGGTGGATATTGCCATAGAGAAAAAACACAAATACACTGACCTATGAGTTTGTGGTGTTCGTGAAGACAATCCATTCCCGTTCCATCTCCGACGAGAAAACGGATGCCTGGATGACCTTCTGTGAAGATAGCCATCACTTGACACAGCCTCGGCCCGTCTCATAGATTGTCTTTTCTTGTCATCCGCGCGGGGAAAAGGATTTCCCAAGAGCATCAGCCGCGCTAACAGCTGCACGATACATGGCGTCTGAAAGAAGTCATGTCTTTCTTCTAGGGCTGACCCGGCTGAGGAACCTCTAATTACACAATTAGCCGCAAACTGTTGCATAACTCTAGGGCGGCGCAGGCGCGCGTTTGTCTTAACGTCGGATAGCGTTGCCGCCCAACCCCCTAAATCGCGACGGACTACACGCACAGAATAGGCACACCACATTGCTAAGTTGCTTGCTGTCCCGCACCAGTCTGATGGGCTGCTGACGCGACGTTCCACTTGACACCGTCGATTCCGAAGATGTAGCCACGCCCTGATTCTGGACTCCCTAGTGCCTCTCGGGCTCAGTGTGGTGATCCCGAATTGAATCCACCACGATGGGCTTAGTTCCGTCATCTTCACTTGCTTCGCCAAGATATAACATCTCTACAAGCCATCCACCGAAATTGGCGTTGGAATCACCAAGCTTTATTGGCAATCGATATTAGAACAAAGAAAGGTTATTCGAGACTCATCTTCTTGGCGTCAGACCCGGCCGAATTCTCATTTTCCGACGAAGTTGTTTTTATATCACACGCATCCCGATGAGGAATTTATGCGACACTCCGTCCGACATGAACAACGTATTAGTCAAATCTCGCCATGTCCCTCCAATCGGGCAGCTTGTAGACGTCTGGTACAGCCTTCACCTGCTCTGCTTCGTCGTCTCGAAGACGTTGCTTCTCCGGGAACTTAGAGATGGAACGCACGAGGTTATTCCGTTGGCAACAATCCTTTCCGATGCCCTAGCTTACCTTGGAGACGATGCCGCCTTGGCAAAAGTCCAAGTTCTGAACTGGGCGGCTTCGCAACTTCACCACCGCCCAATGCCGAACGCCACCGGCCAGCCAGGTATTGCCGGAGATGGTTTTGCACTTTCCCGGTATCTCAACAGCAAAAGTTCTCATGCTTCTGGGCTGGAATGCCCAAAGTCAAAGGCGGCCCCGACGCGCAACGTGCTACATCGGTCTTTGCGGTCGTTTAGCAACCGAGATCAAGGACTTCATCACCACGTCAGACGTCCCTTTGGCGATAAGTCGTATTAATGGCATTAAAGTTTGCGAGACAGAGAAAGAGATCTCGACCTATCCCTACTGGACTACCTATTCGCTCATGCTCTGGATGTCCCTTCAAGTCAGCATGCAGTTCGCAGTAGGTGCACCTACGGTCGACCTCACGTCGGCGGACATGATGAACTATAATGCGGCCCCAGCAGGCTGGTTCCCGGAACATGGACATATGAATCATAGCCTCAATTCGGATAACTGGAACGGTTACACGATTGAGTCCCAACTGGGAGTGGCCGGCAGGCCCTGCTGATATACAACCTCAAGCTGCAGTGGGTTGCAACGTTGATAACATGTTCCACTACCTCAAGAGGTAGACGAGCGTCTGTCTGACTGTTTATTGTGTTCAATTCCTGAATATGCCTCACGGAAAACTCATGTATGCGGGAGTTTGGGAAGGTGAAAGGCATGCAAGTTGGCCGTTGGCGCTGTGCCATTCACTCCGCAGCGTTAGGTGTTAGCATGTTGCATGCCAGAGGCGTTTTCTCACCATTCCAATCAAGTTCATTGATTTCTGCCTCTGACGCCTGTTACTCAGACTTACATCAAGCTTTGTAGTCCTCCAGTGGCCGGTCAATTCGTCAAGGTCCAAAAACCAAGGCGGCTACATAGTGTGGATAGTAACCGCAAATAGGGTCCTGAACCTTTTCGACCTATGTCCCAGTGAGTTCCTCCGGGTCTGCGAAGAAAGCAAAAGCACACTTGCTTCTTCATTTAAAGTCTTTCCCAGCTTCAAATGTCTTTTTTTGGGTACTTTTTTCCGAAATTGAGAAAGTATCTAGTAATCTTTGAAGGCTGGTTTGGCGAGAAAATATTCGAGACGGAGAAATCTACATCACCAAATCACCAAGCGCGCGCTTGACGCAGACATGTCGTGTGCCATAGACCGCGCTTCTGGGCAAAAACCCCCGGGAAACCCCTGCAATCTGTGCCCAACACCCCTTTTCGTTGCTGGTATCAGTTGTCAGTGGTGGAACTTGACGAAAGAGCTCAGGCCTCACTTGCTCCGTACGCAGTCTCAATTAGGCAAGCGCTGGTTGGTCACCTTACATGACAAGCCTTTTAGAACTTGACCGTCAAAGCCATAATTACCTGGGCAACAGAATTTCCCGAACGGGATCTTGCGCGGAGAATTTGGCTAAGAAGGCCGGAGGGGTTAGCTCTGCCCGCCGGAGCATGGCCTGCGTACCTACCGTGCCCGGGTCTCTGGCTGTTTTTTGCTGGAAATCTGCTCGTCAGAGTCGCTGACGACCAAACGATCTCGACTGACTTTTGAGATTCGAAGCTCAAATGTCGAGCTTGAAATAGCTGAAATCAGACAGGCAGAATTTCGCACGAGTAGTATTTGGCTGGGGCAATCACCTTCGAGAGCTTCTCAGAGCCCTCTCACTCAGACATTGAAAACCATGAGGCATGGACTGTGTGATGACACCGGATCATCTGGTTTACACAACGTGTTTGGTCTCCAAAACTTGACTGCCACGCGAAGTCTGGCTACTGTGTGCCGTGCAAGATGTCTAGGCCCCGTAAGACTCCTGGTTGAGCCTCGATGCCTGTCCTCGTCAAGTAGCCATTTATGGCCCTGTTCAGAGTCTGACACGATAGTATTCCCACTCACTCACGTCCACGTTGAATATTTGGTGGATATGTACATCTAATTTTCAGTACTTGCTTGCCGGCTGGGGGATGGAGCATTCGCGCAAGGTTGGTACTCATGGGTGTTGCTTCTAGTTGAGTGCATCGTGCTTTTTCTTGCAGCTCTCGACCAGGAGATGATCCATGTTCGTTTCAAAAGCTCCAGAAGAGAAGTGGCTTCGTTCAGCAGCGATCCTTATGAGGTTCGTCGGATTAGCGCGATTCCTCTACTGCTGGATGCACCCTCGTGCCTGGGAAAAGGCAAACCGGTCACGTTCTGCTTACAACTCCGATCTGCCGACTCACAAAGCGTAAGCAGAGTATTTAAACGCAATGACTCAGGCGGTTTCTCTCCAAGGAAGAATTACTGCTGACTTGAGTTGCTGATGATTGAGGAGCACAACCGGCCCGTATCGGTAATCGTTCAACCTTCTCCTTTGCAATACCATCAAAAACCCTGTTCAGGACAAACTCAATGTGAGGTTAAGCAGACATTTTTTGAGCCGTTGTCATGTAAATTCGGCAACTGAGGGAAACGTCGTGAAGCCGGTCAATGTGGAGAAACGACTTGCCTATTTCGTGCCGAGCCATCAGATGTGATTGGCTCCTGTAACGGGCAGGGTCTTGTTCTGAGAAAACCACCTTGATCGACCACTGCAAGGTATCGTGAAGTCCTCTTTGCCCAAGAAATAACACGTACTGGCAATGGCAGATTCGTCGACTTCAAATTTCTCCGAAATTGACCAATGTAAGCAGACAGGCGGGCTTCTGAGAGCGGATGAGAGACCTCCGCGTGGCACGGGCAACTTTCTAGAAAAGCCAAGTTTCTAGTCCGCGAATGATCACATTACAAGGTCTCAGCCAAGCTGCAAGACGGCAGAAAGTGTCTAGAGGTTGCACTTGTGCATAATTGTCGCTAACCTTTGCAAATCTCGCAGGTAACTTGGCGATACTTGAGTCCGCTCGGCCAACCTCAAATCTGCCAAGATGATGAGACGACATCCACACAGACGCCGCTGCCTCGCCTAGACTTCCCCGTCTTGCAAGCGCCAAAGGACCCCGTTTTCCCCTTCAGATCGCACCCTCCTGCCCTGGGCAGTATTTGAAGTCTCAGCGGCGGCTGTGAGCCGCTCGCCGCGATACGCGCTCGTTTAGTTGCCGACTTGGCTGCCAGACGGGTGACGATGTTGTTCAAAGGGCCAAGCATCTGCGTCCCGTCTGCCGTATGCCGAGACCAGGACACACCGCCTTGGAACTCCATGGTCCAGCTTGCGAGGGTGCTGCTAAAAAACATCAAAACCCTCGAGATTTGGAAAGTCAAAAGCTTCGAAATAAAATTGTTTAAAGCTCGTTAAACTTGCGCCATGGCTCCGGTCTAGTAGCAGCAGAACAGTGAGAATTCAACTGAACCGGTAGGCCTCCCGCGGGTACCCACCCGCCAGGCAAGTGGGGATCAATTTCTCGTCATTATCATTGAAATAAAAGTGAGGTTCTTCCTGTGCCTTGGCTTGGTTTGAGAAAGTCGGATTTGAGTGCCCTGATTTGTACCTATGCTGAGAGCACACTCAGCCAGGGAGAGGTGGTGACCGCTTTTCAGGGGTCCAGACGCAAAGGTGGGGGTGGGGTCGGTGTGTCTCGGTGGAACAGGTACGACCCTGGACCTTCGACGGGAAGATAAGCTCGGCCCCACTGAAATTTTCTTTGGCGGCCGCCTTCGCCCCGACCGACAGTCTTTTCCACCATCCGCCTTAGCGACTGCAATCGTCCCGACGATTTCGCTCATACACCCCCCGCAAGAACTTTCTGAAACCCATTGCATCAAGGCAAAGAATCTTTCGCCGAGCAATCGAGCACATCGCTTGTCCGACCCAAAAACCCTGTCGATCGCTCCCAGAACAACCCCGCGAACGGCGGCAGGAAACCGAACGAGAGAACTCCGCCGGCCTCAACACGAGCGGGCTCATACTACCACCAGAACATAACATACCCGCGAGCGAAAAAGAACGAAAAAAAAAAAAAAAGATGGCGCAGGGCGGTCTCAAGTCCTCGGCCAGACCAGCGCCGACGGGCAAGCCCAAGCAGCAGAAACAGAAGAACACCCAGCGGGTGGCGAAGCCCCAAAAGGCCAAGAAGGGCCTGGCGGCGGACAAGATGCAGAAGAAGTTCGCGGCGGGCCTGGTCAACCAGACGGAGAAGCTCCTCGGCGAGCGCGCGGGGCACCTCGAGCTCATCGGCAAGGGCAAGAAGGCCAAGAGGGAGGAGAAGGGACCCAAGGGCGGCAGTCGCAAGTTCGGTTAAGCTACCGGATCCTGTTCTCGCGGGGTGCGTGCATCGAACGAGGGAGGAACGTCAGCTGCTTAGCCGTAGCCATGGTGGAATCGGCTCTTCGTTGAGTTGAGCGCATACGCGGGCGTGTGAGGGAAGGAGATTAAGCGCGTCGGGCGTCTGGGGAAGCGGAAGCCATACGCAGATTGGAGTGGTGCCACTGAGATGCTGCTGCTTCGGTCGAGCAGCCTTTAAGAGAATGGGGATATGGTTGCAACGAGATACCCTAATACATGATGACAATTTCCTTGCTTCAAGCAGGATCGCTTTTATTGCCGGTGTGGTCAGCGCCATTTCAGCTTCTCCGAGTTTGGCAGCCTATGTGTTGAAAGCCCAGGATAAGGATTACAACAACAGCAATCAAGGTCGTCTTTATTACATATCTACTTAAGATTTGCAGCACCAACTCATCCTCCTCAAAGAACACGTTCAATAGGCGTGGCGTAATGATGTCACTTCTTCCTCGGCACTGGAGCCCGTCATTTTCAAGGACGAGACGAACCAGCGTGTCCAGGTTGCTCGTATCCCAAACAACCGACTTCTTGCTTCCTTTTCGGCAAGCTTCGACGCAGTTCTCAAGAGCCCCTATCCAATTACCGTGAAAAATGAGGCAGTCCCAGCGTGTTCTTTTCCGTCCGGTTTCTCCGGCCAGCAGGCGAGATCCGACTTCTCATCTGCGTTCCTTTTACACACTCCTTCGATGGCCAGGAAATCGCGACTGCACTGCCATGTGTCTGTCCATTTCACAGCCCGTCCCTCAAAATACCAGTAAAAGCCCGGCGTCGGAGATCGTCTCGCTGATGACTTGACTGACTGCTACGAGGTGCGTGACACTTGGCCGTTGATGGACCCCCCGGCCGACAGTAATGGTTCGCGAACAACAACCTGTCAGGCGCGGACCCAGGAAACATGTGCATCTAGCCGTCCCTTGCTGTCTGTAGCCACAAACTCGTTGAAGACTGATCGCAGTTTGCATATGGCATCATTCTTAGTGTCCGTACTAAAGATTGAGGTCATTCGAGCGAATGTCTGCAAAAATTCTTTCCCGACCAGGCAGGGACCTACCCAGAAACATCAACCTTTCCTCATCTCACATGTACATCAAATCCCTGGCCCAATTTATGATGATAAAAGCGATCTCTTTATTGTCTCATTTCATCATTTTCAAAGTAACCCATCTAAAATCTCATCCAACCTTGCCTACCACCTCCCTCATCCCGTTTATAAACGCCAATCCACCCCCGCCATCTTGCCGACCCATCCAGGGTGTACAGCAGAGGTGGTGAGCGGAAAGGACATGCAAAAGAATAGAAAGAAACGCCATCTGGTTCCATGTTGATATCAGAGAAAGAACAAAATGCGTCAACAAAAAACGGGGGAGTGAGGGAAGGGAAAAGGTTGAGGGGGATGCGAGGAAACATCCAAATGCGTACAAACAAGCCAAAGTACAAAGGTCATTAGAGTTACATCCCTTCCCGTGTCGTACTCCAAACATGATGAGAGTTGGGTAACTCTCAGAAGTCGTGTTCGCCATCCACCTTGCCCTTTTTTCGTCCTCTGAAAAGAAGGGGCGGGTATAATGCTCACTAACTCAATGCCATCATAAAACATGCAAAATAAGGATGCGAAGATCGCTTCCAAATGAAAAGAGTAACGACTTTTGAAGGTGCTCAAACACCTCTGAACATGCGGACGACGAGGAACCACATGGCGCCGATGAACTTGAAGGCCGAAAGTCCAGCGACAGACCACAAAACGACGGACATGTAGATGTTGGCGCGCCCGTTTTCGTCACCAGTGCTGGTTGCCGTGGGGCTAATCCGCTCCAAGCCAGCCGCGCTGAGAACGACGGCAGCGAGACCAAAGTTGGTGATCATCCAAGCTAGAACGACAACGGACCGAACACCGCGGTAGTAATCCATCTGAGCCTCGGCCTTCTGTGCTTCTGTGGGAGCCTTGACCTCTGCGACAAATTTGGTACCGAAGACACTCAACTCACGCTCGTACTGAGCGTTCAAATCGGCTTCGTCGGGTAGGTCAGTCTTTCCAGAGCCATCCTTGGTGCTGACGGTTGGTAGCTTCTCGGCCTTGTCGTCACCTTTGGTACCCCAGGAAATGTCGTGAGTGTTGCAGAAAGCGTAAACGTTGAGAATGTTCGTGTACGTAGGCGTCAGGAGCATATACTGCGCGAACGACGTGACCATGTGCCAGGGATCGAACATGAGGAGCGAAGCGATGAGCCAGATACCATAGGTCGACATGACGGAGATGATGAGGGTGTAGAAAACGGGGTTCGAGAAGAGCTCGTTGACACTGAAGCCTGTGGAATCGTTCACATCCTTCAAGATGGCCTTGACAGCAATAAAGACGGCTGCAAAGAGCAAATAGCTGTAAAATCATTAGTGGGGGTCACTATGAAATTGTCGCACAATCCACTTACATCATAATAAATGCCCAGAAGTACACCATCGTGATGTAGTACGGCCCGGAACCCGCTGGGCGGTTGCCCATTGACAAAACAAAGCAGGTGATCAGAGAAATACCGTAGAGCCAAGTGAAGACAACGCCAAGAATCTCGCCTGTCCTACCAAGCAAGTCGTCTTCGCCCAGACTCGTCGTAAGAATCTTGAAAACCAGGAAGAAGTTACCAATAGCGAACCAGGCGAAGATCATGTTGATGGTGTTGAAGACAAACTCGACGAAAAACATAAGCTTGCGCAGGATGGAGTGATCAGACCGGAAGAATTCGTAGAAGTGGGCGATGGCGTAGATAGCGGCGAAGAATGAACCGTTCAACCAGCGACGACGCTGAAGAACCAACTCCGTGACGGTGTCCGGTACATCGGTCTCGCCAGTAGCGGACTTGACGTACTGCAAAATCCAGTGGCAGTTGCGCTTGGTGACGAGCTCGAAACAGAGGATACGATCTTCGGCCAAGTACATGTTGGAGGTAAAGATGCCGGCGCCTGCACCTTCGAGCTTCTCACCGGCGAAATACTTCTCCAACGGACCCTGACCATTCTTGTCGTTCTGAAGGGCAACGTAACGGTAGGCAGAGAAGGCTCCAGGCAGGACAGAGATGAAGCCAAAAGCCGATTCCAGTGGCTTATCGAGGATATTGCTCATCTTGTACTCGAAGTTCTGCGTTGCAACGAGGGGGTTGAGCAGGTGTTTCCCGCCTGTTCCAAGCATTGCCTTAATCTCACCGCAAGCTCCGGCGCACATGGGCTCCAGATCGAAAGCCTTCCACAAGTGGTAAATCGAGTTTCCTCCAGGTTTGGTACCGGCGTCGATGAGGACGCAAATGTTGGGGTCCAGAACACGGCCAAAGGCTTGGAAGAACCATCTGTGAGAGTTGATCTTCTTCTGGTTCTTCTCCTTCAAGCAGAACAGCATCTGAACGGGCTGCTGCTTCGGGACCAGAGACACGACATCGTTTTTAATCGTCATACCGACCTGGGTCGTGTACTCGTAGATGTGAGCGGTGACATCCTTGCCGTTAACTTGTTGCTTCGCGATACCCTCCTGGTACACACCCATACCAGCTAGCAGCGCTCTTGTTCTCGGGTTGATCTTGGCACGGCCGTCGCTGACCACGCAGACGACAATCTTCTTCCATGCGTCTTTGCCCCACGTCTTGCTCTCCTTTCGGTTGCACATGTATTCGATATTCTTGAAAACACCGATCATCGTCCGCGCAAACAGAATCTCGTCTTCGTTGTACATGGTGACGACAATAAACAACTCCGTATGTCTCGGCTTTGAGAAGAGCTTCTGTCTCAATGTGAAGTTGTCGTCGTAGAAGTAATTGGGGTCGCACGTGGCAGCAGAGTAACGCATGTGGGTGAACTCGTCACGCTCGCCGTGAGGAAGTTGGTTGAGCAGCCTCGGGGGCACAGGGCAGTCTAGAACCAAGTTTCCGCGGTACAGGAGCACCTGCTTGACCGTCTTCCACCTCTTGATACCTCCAGCAGGCTGCGGTGTAGGTGTGTCTGAGTATGGATCTTGAGGAGAGCTATCTTGGTGAGGAAGCATTGGACGGTTGTCGTCATACTCGGTGTAGCCGGTGGGCTGGTCATAAGGCATGTTCGGGTCATGAGGAGTGGGCTCGTAGGGCGGGTTGAAGTAGGCATCGTGATGCGCTTCGGGGTTCACACCGTAGTCGCCCTGGTGGCTCCTTGAATCATATCCGCTCAGGTTGTCGATTGAGTGCTTGGGGAAAGTCAGTACCAGCTTTCGTGAGAAGCTTTACCCATGAAAACTCACTGCAGCGTTCAGTTGAAGGTTGTCACTGGGTGTGCCGAAGCGGCCCGGAGGGGGCAGAGGAACGTCCAGTTGATTTTGCCTCGCGTAAGGGTCGTCCAGATGTGATGCCTGGGATTGGTGGTACTGGCCATTGTTGAAAGGGTTGTCCTCCAGTTGATAGCCATGTTGAAGAGGCTGGCCCGGCGAAGGCGTGCGGTGGTAACGAGGGTCCATGCGGTCGTTGTAGTAATCGTCGTCTATAGGGAGAGTAGAAGGTTAGGTTGGTTGTCTTAGGTAGAAGTCGTGGAAACCGGGACCTTCGATATTAAGAAAGTGGAAAGTTGGGAACTTGAGGGCTGGAAAAGAGGGAGGGAACTTGCGCCACGGCAGTTGCGTACTCTGATAGTACAGTACAGTGGATTGTGCTTGACAAACAAGTTCTTTAACAACGAGAGGCAAGGAGATTAGGACCGGATGATCCAATGGTTCTCGGCAGGCGCAAGGCGTATGCAGTGGTCCCAGGGGCAAGAAGGCAAGTCGGGGTCTTTGTGGAAGAGGGAAGGCAGATGTGGGATGAATGACGCCAAGGGGACAATATCAAAAAGGGACCAAGTTACTTGCCTAAACGATTATACGACATGGTTGCGATGGTATGGGGGCGTCAATCAAAGGGACGAGTGTCTGATGTTTGTGGCCAGGAGAGTCCGTGGGTGGGTATCGATATGGATCAGGTAGTCAGTTCGTGTCCCCTCGGGGATGCGCGCGAGGTGTTTCTGGATGTTGGCTGTGCTGCGGGAGCGCCGTGCTGTGCAGAACTTCAGGCGGCCAGGGAGGGGGAAGCAGAGACGACCTGTCGCAAGGCAATGTCGATGTGGATGCAGGTGGAAGTGTGGATAGTTAGGTAAGGTAGGTGGTCAAGGTAAGGTACCGAAGAAGGAGAAGGAGGTTCGAGGAGAGACGTGCAGGACGATAGGGTACCTAAGGTAGGTAGATAGTTGAAGGTTGGCGTCGGAGAAATTCCCACAAGGTCGCGCCTCAGTCGCAGACGCAGTCGTCAGATCGGGTCTTCAGGCTCGGCGGCGGTTCAACTTCAGCTGATAGAAGATGGAGAGCCCCTAGTTTCTTTTGCCTCTTTCTTCCTGTTTTTTCTTTTTCGGCCACGATGCTTGTGCCCACAGGCAGTGGTTGACAGAGATAGAGGGCAGCACACCAATGCGATCCAAGCTAGGTGATCAAACAAGGAGGTGACCTTGAGGGAAGGTGCGCTATGGTCGGGTCGATGCTCAATGCGCCTGACGGGTTTCGGGGGTGACGGGAAGGGGGCGAGGGAGAACGCAAAGAAGGGATGTGTTCGGTCGAAGGTGGGAGAGAGATCAGGGAGGACGACACTTCGAAAATGCTGGGTAGGGGCGGTTTTCTTTGGTTTCAAGCTGATTGAGCCGTATGAGAGTGTCTGCAGGGCGAGTGGATGCGGGGACTGCGACGACCGGGATGCAGGAAGCAACAACAGGGGTTTGCCGGTTGTTGTGGGAGACGACGATGGACGACTACTGTAGTACTATCCGTCAGCCCTGGGGGTTCCTTCCTTCCTCCGAATAATCTGTCTTACGGTTCCTACCGAGTAGCAAAATGGCAGTCACTACGTACCTCCACCTACCAGTTAGGTAAGGTGCCTATCCTTCACTACCCTTACCTTACTACCTTACCCCAAGACAAATTCATAAGCCAGGGCAGTCAGAATTGGAAGATGCGCCGTAAAACTGCCGCACATCGCTTCTCTGTTGGACACGCAGGAAAATAAAAGCATCCATGTCCATCAACATTGACTTCTGACGGGGCAATTGGGGGGGGGGGGGCAGGTGACGTCGCTGGGGGCCTGATGGTGGGCATGTCAGGGTCCCGAAAGGCTGCGGATGCCAGTGCAACGACAGGGTGCACAACCAGTGCGTGTGACGGGCTTTAGCGGGGAGGTTTTGGAGTGAGGTAAGGTAGGCAAGGTGTTGGAGTGGAGGGGCGCAATCGTGAGAAGCCACGAATGGATCTTTGCTGTTGGATGGCATTGGCGACGGCGTGGAGGACCGGATTGCGCGTTGAAAGGTCTGCCTTGTCTGTCTCACTCTCTATTGTCTGTCTGGCCTCGCGGTCTGGCTAATTGTCAACCGCAGCAGTGTCGGTGTGTCTGTCTGTGTTGTCTGTTGCGCCGGCTGTCCGTCAATGTCATCGAGTCTGTCCGCCGACCCGTCCGCTGCCAGACCAGCGTGACCTCAAAAAATAACGAAGTACCCCCGTGTGTCCCGGCAGTCCGTCTGTCTCGTCCGAATACCCCAGCTCTGGCCATTACCTTACAAAAGTATCAAGTATCACTACACCACCTCACTAACACCTCCCCGAATCTTGCAAATCTCGGAGGACTCCCGTTCAATCGACACGACGAGCAGGACGCGCAAGGTACCCGCGGCGATCCGCAACAATTCCAAGCAATCAGCAAGTGCCGCAACAGCTGTTCGTTGCCTACTGTGCTACTGTAGTACTCGATTGTTCGCGTTCCCGCGGTTGCATGTTGCTGCTGGGATGCGTTGTTTAATCGACGAGGGCGGGGTCAACTTCCGAGCCATTGACAGGGTAACCGGCGCCTTCCAGTGAAGGAGCAGGGTGAGGAGAGAAAAGGGAAGACTGGGATACGTATCGCCAGCCAATGCAGCTTGCGGAGGCTTGACCCTTGCGTGTGTCCCCAAAAATAAAAATTAAAAAACCAAGATAAAGAAGATTGATGCACCAGTGTGTCTGACGCCACACTTGCTCCCCGGTGACGACCACGACGCCTCTAAGCCCCCCCACATTTGCACTTTTGCTGCCTCATACCCACATCTCGCACTTGCTCAGCCTCAATCGCACTCAGGGCTCACACTGGACTGGATCTCACGGGAAAGCACTTCACCGAAAGATGGAAGCGACGAATAGCCACCTCACCGGCATCTCTCCCCACCGTTGGGGCTGAATTGCCTCAGAACCCATCCAAAACCTGCTGCGGCTACCTAGTTCACCACCATTCAACTCAGGTACTTCCTTTCACATTCCCGCAGCCTTCGCCCCCCGGATGCTCAAATCTGGTTGCTCACTTCGGTCTCGCCCCTCGCGCCACGTCCTGGTCTTCGATTCCTGAAAAAGAGAAGCAAATTGAATCCCCCCCCGATCAACCATATGCTTGTTTGCCATCGTCAAACAGCAGTCGCTCCCGAGGCATATCAGAAGACCTGTTTTTGCCGTGCGTATCATCGTCACATGATAATGCCCGCCAAGGCCAGCATCCCAAGCGAGGTGGCGGCGTGCCCGGAGGAAACCTGACTTCCCGTCAATGACAAATGATCCGATATGCTCTCACCATGCGCCCTACGGGATGCTCAAACTCAAAATAATCCGAACTTTGCAACTTGCCGCGGCACGCCGCATTCTTCTCTTCCGGGGAAATTCTAGACCAGCCGCTGCGGGCATCCTTTTGGTCGCCATCTCCCCGTAAACCTTCCCACTGCGCCAGGCCGGCCTTGACTCTCAGCTCTCGTAGCTCTCGGCTTTTGGCCTCAGCTTCTTTTGAGTTTGCGCGGGCCAGGGGTCAGCCCGAGGTGAAAAGAGAAGGCATCTGCAGTGAAAAGTATCGCGATGGTTGCTACCGAGGTGCCAAGTGCGTCGTTCTCAGCCTCGTTGAAGCCCAAGTCCATTCGTCTGTTGATGCGAAAAGTCTTTCTGAAAGGCTAGGTTGGTAGGAGGATTGATGGAAGTTAGAAATAGCACCTTGTAACGAGTAAATTGAAGCTCTGGTGAACTGAGTCAAGCACCACGATGTGCTTAGACATTATTTGACCTCATGCCGATTTGCGGCTTTGGCAGCAAATCGGCAGCTCCCCGGCACCAGACCCTGATGGCAGAACTTACCGTTGAAAGTAGGAAGTCTAATGAGCTGGAGATAGATATGAGCTAGTAGCCAAATTGAACTCTCACCACATATGCTTTCGAAACGTTGCCGTCCTGAGGTGTAAGCGCCCTAAACCTCCCACCACTATATCAAATATCACCATCATGGAGTTCCCGCTTCAAGCTCCGGGAGTCAAGACGCGAATCCTCATCATATCAGACACCCACGGTGCCGGCTTCCTTCCGGGATCCAACCCACTTCCTCCGGTTGATATAGCAATACACTGCGGCGACCTTACAGAAGAGTCAAAACTGGCCGAGTTCGAGGCAACCATAGACCTCTTGAAGAAGGTCACGGCGCCCCTCAAAGTCATCATAGCAGGAAACCACGACTTCACTCTAGACACCCCCGTATTCGAACGAAAGATTGCCGAAATCCCACCCCCAGTGGATGAGGCCATCGTTGAAAGAGAGTACGGCAAGTTCTCCCAAGCCCGTCAACTCCTCCTCGACGCCGCCAAACACAACGTCACATTCCTAGACCAAGGCACCTACCGCTTCACACTCCCCTCCAGTAACGCCCGTCTAACCCTCTACGCAAGCCCTTTCACGCCCTCCCCCGGCGGCTTCGAAGACTGGGGCTTCCAGTACGGATCTGCAGACGGCCACGAGTGGGATATCAGCGACGACGTGGACGTCGTCGTCACCCACGGTCCACCGCACGGCATATTCGACCGAAGCGCCTCCGACGGAGAAGTCAAACGGATCGGCTGTCCCGGGTTGTTCGACGCGGTCAGGCGGGCCAAGCCGCGCTTGCACTGCTTCGGGCACGTTCACCAAGGCTGGGGCGCGAGGGTTGTGCGCTGGCGCAGCGGGGCCGCGTCACAGGGCGGCTCGGCGCCGGGCAGCGGGTGCGACGCACTTCGCCGATATCGATCATGAGGAGAGCGCTGTTGTCGAGACCCTGGCGGGGTTGAGACCCGGCAAATATGACTCGCCTGATGTTGTTGAGGAGAAGAACGCGAAGAGACGGAGTGGGCTGGAGAGCGGTTACGTTTCTACCTCACACTGCGCCAGCGACGAACGTCCGCTCAAGGCTGGCGAGGAGACGTTGTTCGTAAATGCTGCTATCAAAGGAGACGACTTCCAGCCGCAGCCCCTCCCGTGGATCGTCGACATCGAGCTCCCGAGGGCCCAGGATGCTTGAGTGACAACTGGTGTTCAAGGTGTGGCGCAAAGGAACGAGGGACGTTCCAGCCCGGGGAAGGGAAACGGAGGAACGCCAAGCTAGACCTGCTACGGCAGTGATGCAGGGATCTGGCAAAGGGCTGCATGATGTGACGGCGTTTGCGAATTTCGCAAATCGGAGGATGAGAAAGAGGGTTTTTGGTTGATTTGGCGAGATTAAGAAGGGAACGAGGGGTCTTTTCGGGGGCCGCTCCACTGCAATCACGCGGGAAAAACGGGAAAATTGGCCTAGCGGTTTTGGAGTCTGCGCCGATATCATGATCATCAAACTTGACACACGGCTTAGAATTGTGCGAGAAATTACACGGAAAAGCGCCTCCCATACTTTCAATCAAACGAAGAAAAGCAAACGTTAGGAAACGCGTATCTTGTCAAACGTGACGCAGTTCAAACCCCAAACGATACGAAGCGGCGGTGTGTTTATACCTTAGACGGAACCAAACACCCCTTTCTCATCCAGATATTCGAGGTGGATTGTTCATGTGCGCGAGCCACGGGGTCTGCAAGGGGCCACTCTTACCTTATCTAAAACGTATTGAGATCGATTCCTTTTGCATGATCTCCGTCCAGGGTTCCGCGCTGTTTGTCCCACCTTCATTTATGAACTGTAATCAGGCTTGCGGGACAGAAACATGATTACGCTTCAGAATGAATAATACCCAGGCTTAATTAAGGATTCGACGCCTCTCGGGCGACACCGATGTCAATTCTCCGAAGCCGGTTCTTCGGCTTACTCGCCTTGTGTGAGTGAGAGCTAATTGAGCAAAGCTTGTCATTGTTTCTTATGGATTGTGACCATCACCTGTGACAACATCCCAATGAGCGTGCTCAGAACTTTACCTTGCTAATGAATGTGAATACTAAAGCAATAAATTTCAGGCTTGCTGCTTGTCATGATATGTTAATTAAGCATTTGTGTCCGTCTCCTTATTCGACAGAAATTGAAAGGTTGGATTCTGTGTTTCTCTTCGGATTCATCCAACGGTCTCAGTCTATCACCCATCATAGCGTGGCATCGTCATTTCGGGCAACAAGAGGAGCCAGTGATGGACTCCTCATATCCAGGGACCCGCTCTCTCACACCCGTTCTCATGAAGAGTCAGAAGCTCGAAAGTGAACAGTGAGATACAGTCCCATGTGGTCCTCATTAGCGTAATGGCTTTGCTTACTTTTGGCCATTCATATCGGAAGTCACTTGTCTCGCACCCGCTTGCGAATTGTAAAAGAGCATGTTGCTCAGGAGCAGGTCAGCGGTTTGGAACTACACTAAGAGTAAGGCAAGGAAGAGAAGCCTGTGACGTGGGTGACCGAGAGACTGAAAACGAGGCTCGTATAGATATTTATGAGGCGTCTTTTGAGAATATTTATGGTCGATCATACTGCCAGGCCTCCAGTTACCAAAGTCACAGTGTTTAGTACATAGTCGCTTTCACAGATGAGAAGCGTCAAATCGCATTCAAACATACGCTAGACCGATGACTAGTCTGACGCTTGCATCCTCATAACCCCAGGCAGTTCTTCCACAGAGAGACTTTGCAGCAAAGAGAGAGAAAGGTTTGGGAAGTTTGCTGATCAGAATCGACTGAGGAGTTAGTAGATTGGGTGGTTTCCTTCCATAGTAACTCCTGTTATCTAACATTCAAGAGCCGATGTGGGGGAAAAAAAGCCTCTACAGCATGGTGCCGTAGGTCACATAATTACTCTTCTGTCAAGTGACGAGTGGCGCCGCCCACTGCTCACTAGGTCTTGTTAGAACTCATGATCGATGTGTAACTGAGGATGCACGATGCTAACCTGGGGTACTACGGTGAATAATTCTGGAGTTCAAAGCTATGGTCCCCATGGAGGATGTCTGTGGAGATGGCCATCTTTCTCAGGTGGCCCAGCCGTTGGAAAAGGGACGTTCTCCATATTATTTCATCAGTAACAGCCAGCCTGTTTTGTAGAGTTTTCCTCTGCTGTGCTCAATCATACAGCTTCTCAGCCCTTAGATCAGGATGGTTATTGAGCACCTTGACACAGTCGCCAGGTATCTAGTACCCGTCCAAGCTGCATTTTTCTGATGAGCATAATATACCCCCAAAATGGTGACGCAGTATTGAGTACTGCATGCTGACCGGACTCCTCAAAAAAGGCTTCAAGAAACGCAGAATGGTACCAGCAACCGCCAGGGAAGTTACTTACCAAAAAGACAAAGTGAGGTATAACGCAAGCCAGATTCGGCGAGAGACTCATGATAACGGCTTGATTGAAATCTTCCTGGCTATGCTCCCTATCACAGTGAGTATGAGACTGGTCGGGTATATCGGGTTCTCCTGTTGCTCTCCGTGAAAACCCTCGATGACTTGGGCATTTGGTCATGGATTTCGTGTCACAGCTGATATTCGCGTCAGCATCTCAGTCTCGAGAGCCAAGACACAGTCGTCCTCGATGGAGCGGCTGGAATGGTGCTTGTGATATTCGGGTCTTTGAACTCGGCCGTTCAGCGATATTTATGACGTGAAGCAGATGAAAACTATGGGATGGGAGCTTTGAACGAGGGGATTCCAGCTATCGTCCATCGAAATAGGCTGAGAGACGCAGAGCACCGGTGTTAGACGCTCGAGTTGTGGAAACAAGCCTGACGGCCAGATCCCTCGTAACGCCGATGAGAATCCTCAGAATTGGCAAGGTAGGTAGACCCGAAAACAACACAAGTCTGATTATCTAGGCCAGGTCATCAAATGGTTTCTGTTAAATACATGTACTGGGCTCTTTCAGCCGATACGCATGAAGGTTTGCGTGCGTTCGTCATCAGCAACGAGATGGGGACAGCGGTTTAGACGGCCAGGTTGATTCTTCTATGCTGCCAAACGCTGACTGTGTGGTATCGTCGGAGCTGAGAATATCACTTGCGTTTTCCGGCGCATTCTGACTCGCCTCTCTTCTGGTTTCGGTAGGCCATTGGCGCTGACAATAACCCACCTGGACCTTGGGATATAGTACCATAGAGAATGAGGGAGCCGTCACTAATGCACCCGGACCGAGCAGCCATCAGTTCACCATGTCAACCAGCATAGTGTTTTGCGTGCGCAAAGTGTTGATATAGACAAGGTCCTCCGAACAAGAAGCTTGGAGGCAAATTCAGATTAGTAAGTATCCTCTCCTCTCCTCATACACTCTATCGTACATCCTGAGATTCGTGATCAGGAGCAAACAACTGAAAAGCAAGTAAAAGGTAGAGCCTTTGGTTAAAACGATCCTCGAAACCCTCTTGGTCCGAAGTCCTAGTTCGACTCCTCGTCGCTCGTGGCCTCGATGTTGGATTTCTTGGACTTCTTCTCCTTAGCTACTGGCTTCGAAGACTCATCTGCAGCAGGGGCGCCTGCGTTCTCCGAGGCCTCTTCAACCTTGTGACCCATCGAAAGCAGCTGCGCATTGATGGCTGGCATGGCTTTCACCAAGGCCTCATATTGAGGAACAGACAGGGAGATGCCCTGGGCTGCATCAGTACATATCGCGGTACGCGTATCACTCGCGCTGTGAACGCGAAGGAAAACTCACCTTCTTGCCGGGAAGGAGGTTGCCGTCCTTCTCGTAATATTCGCGGATGTTGACGAAAGTAGTCTTGTTGAACTTTGAAATTCCGATGCGACGCTTGTTCGAGAGCTGAAAGATGTTAGTGCATCAGGGTCGCGCGAACGGTCGCGGAGACTCCTGGAAGAGAATAGGAAATAACTTACATCCCAGTAGGGGTTTCCGTCTTTATCTAAGCCGCTTGTGGCTCCATCGGCTGCCTCGGAGGTCTTGGTCTTCTTCGTGGGCTTCGAAGTCACAACCTCGTCCTCAGCAGACTCGCTGGCGTCGCGCTTGGCGGCGCGCTTCGTACCCTTGGTGAACGGCATGGCTAGTTAAGGACCGCGCGAATGAGATTTGGAGATGAATATTTGGGAATAAATTGTAATTTGTCGGACTTCACGTGGTATTGGGCACTAAACCTCTCGGCCTAGGAAATAATTGATTGCGAAGAGGCGAGAATGAGATGCGTACGCGGGAGTATAGCAGTCACGGCAGGCGCGTTGCAATCAGTCGAGCCCGTAAAGTGGTCCGGCGCGACGTCCGCGAGCGACGTCTGGCCCCCACACACGCCAGAGCAGGTGCGAGAGCACGTGATAAGCTAACTGTGTTACATAAGCTGAGATACAGTGGAAAGACGGAAGGAGCAATGGGACGCACGGTGGAAGTGAAGGATCACGGCAGTACCAACATATGGGAAATATTGAATGTGACACTGCGCGCGCAGTTACCTGCACTGCAATTTGACTAACGACGAAAATTTGTCCATCCCGTCTTTTGTCTACTGCAAGGGACATGCTCTTTTCGTCTTGCGTCGGCCTTTCCTCGAATGCTTGAGATTCGTTTCAACCCCAAATTCCGTGCAGCTTCGCCCTCTGATGTCTCCGTTTTTTCCCCACCCCTATTTTGTTTCTTCTGGGGAAGGACGCATACGCGTGGTGTCTCCCTTTTTATTTTGCTCTTTCAACAGATCACAGTCCATCAGAACCAGAATTAATTAAGAGGTGGAATCAGAGTGGAAAGAAATTGCCGGTTGCACGGGTGCAGGGGTGCGGTCGCTAAAATTAGGAGCTTCTGGACCGCTGGCCGTCGCTGAGCCAGAACTTGTGGACAGTGGGCTGTAGTGGGCACACGAGCCCATCTGCCCTTTCTGGTTGGTACGAATCTGCCATCGGCCCCCACTGGTGCTGCAGCAGCCTTGCTTCGACAAGACGTCAACAAACTACTGCGTACCTTACCCCAATCCCCTTTTCGCGCCGGTTTAGACACTTGGTGTCGTGCACGCCTTTTTTTCTGTTAAAAGTTCGAAACACTGCCACGTTGAAACCATCCTCCCCAGTGGCTGACTTCCGTATTGTAGAAGGACACAGCCAGCCTGTCCTTATTTTTGAGCTTGCACCTGCAGCTACATCGTCCAACTGCTGAGAGCTTGCTTTCGGTTTTCTAATCCAACCACCCAACAGGTAGCTCGTCGCTTTTTTTCTCCGCTTGCTCGATTCGCTCAATGCACGCTTTGCCTTTCGACTCTAGCATCAGGGATGTGAGACGATAGGGCCCGACGGACTCAATAGATCGACCAACTAAGCAAACATGGACTCAACTCCGGCTGCCGAAGTCCACCCACCCGGCGCATCTCCCGCCCCCGAGAATGGACAGCAATCCGCCGAGATAATAACATCCACTCCACCTACCATCGAGAAACCCGTAATCCAAGAACCGGTCACGAAAGAGAAGCCCGCGATTCCCCTCCAGCTGCCCGCAACAACAGTGGCAGCATCGAGTCCATCTGCCCTGCCCAAGCCAGAGGACGAAGACGACGCGGTCACGAAGGTGCTCAAATTCCTGTCGACTGCGACACCAGAAACCCTTGGCGCCATTGCCGTCGGGCTGGCAGCTTCGACTTATCTTGTACTTGGAAGGGCTGGACTCGTACTCATTGGCGCATTCGGCGGCGTTGTGACCTTCATCGCATATGAAGCTCGCCATCCAGAAGTGTCCCGGGCTGTCCGGGGCGAAAAAGGCATCGACGTGCTCGAGCGCCTATCCATCAGAAGGATCGCCGAACCACCCAAAAACGAGGATGAAGAGGAAGACAGTCTGATTCACGGCTTCGATGATTTCCAGCCAGAGACGCGCGAGGCTTTGACGGGTCTGGTCGACGCCGTCATTCGCGACTACGTCAAGTGGTGGTACTCACCTATCCTCCCTTCCGATCGCTCGTTTCCGCTATCCTGCCGAAAGCTCCTCAACTCCTTCCTCCTTTCCGTCTCGAACCACCTTTACCGCAAACGACCCGCCGACTCGTTCCTTGATTTCATGACGAACGCCTCGTCCATGTTCATTGTGTTTCTCTCCGAGCTGTCTTCCGCCTTTACCGAGCAACACAACGAACCCGGCTCTTCCGCTGCTGAGGTTATCTCCAAGTACCTCGAAGAGAATCCCAACTCGAACCTGGCCAATCTACTTAGTCACCCGCAGCAAGCTGCCAAATTCCGCAATGTCGCAGACGACCTCCTAGGATACCTCGACCGTTCAGCCTACGATTGCGACCCTGCACGGGTCTTCCTGCGAGAGATCTTGGCGGGGGTGATACTAGAGATGACACTGCAGTCATGCTGCAAGCCCGAGTGGATCAACGGCTGGATTGTCTATCTGTTGGAAGCTGGCGAGCCCGATTTCAGCCAGGCCATTGATGTGGGTATGCAGACTGGCCCCGACGCCGCCGCGAAGGAAACGAATGTTGCTGCCAACAATGCCTTCGTTGACATTGACGGAAACCTCGGGAACATCGCACTGACCAAAGGGAACCGGAGCTCCCTGGACATGGAAAGATCGCGCCGGAAGGAGTCCTCGGCGCACAAGAAGCAGCTCAGCAAGGCAGACGAGGAGATGGAGGAAGCTATGGAAGAGATGAAGCGTATGAATGCTTTGATCGCAGAGGAAGAGTCTAAGAGGAAGTCCCGCCAAAGCATCGGCGCGCCGCCCGAATCGATGGCGCAGATTTCGGATGGCAAGATCGCTCACTCTCCCGGAGAACTGTCCCCAAGATCGGAGAAGCCATCCACGCATACGTCTAACGGTTCGAACGGATCCAACAAGGAGGGCAGTCTGCACTCACCCATCACTCCGAAATCCAGCGTGGAGCATTCAAGCCGGAACCACTCGCCCAAGCACACTGCTAATGGGAGCACGGCATCTCAGTCTCAGTTCCTGAATTTTGACCAAATTGTTCCTCCTGGCAAAGACGATCCCGACTCATCTGATGAAGGTCCTCGTAAACCTCCTTTGACCCTGCACAACGCCAATATCATACTCCACGATGACGCCCATAACGATAGCAGCCGGATTCGGAGCAAGCCAACATGGGATTATCTGGTTCAAATTGAGCCACCATCACATCACTACTCTGGCTGGATGATTGTCAGGCGATACTCTGACTTTGAGACTCTGCATGAGATCATACGACGAATTGCTACAATTTCAGGCGCGACGGCCTTTACAGAGCAGCATATGGAGCTTCCTAACTGGAAGACCCATACCAGAGCCTCTCTGCGCGGCGAATTGGAGCGATATGTAAAGGACGCTTGCTGGTATCAGTCTCTCGCTGAGAGCGAAGGCATGAAGCGCTTCTTGGAAAAGGATAATGGGCTTGGACACGGCCACAGCAACTCCAAGTCTGGTTTGGCATGGGACACTGTTGGCAAGAATATGTTGGATGTCCTGACTATGGGCCCCAAGGGGGTAGCTGAAGGAGGTAAGGCTGTGTTTGGCGGCGTGACTGGTGTGTTCAGCAACATTGGTCTCGGTGCGAGAAAGAATACGGCATCCTCTTTGTCGGAGATTCAGACAAGTCAGATTCAGTCAAACAACCGATGGTCAACAGGCACTCCGCCTAGGATGGACAGCACCACCAGTCTTAATGCGGCACTTGTGTCACCTATTGGAAGCGGTCCCAGAAAGCCCAGAGACAGCCTCGACAGCCAAAGGTCTTCAATTGTCTCAACACAGCCTGGCAAGGTCGCACCTATGGAGAGGAGGCCCAGCTTTGACCCAAGAGGTGATTCTGAGGCAGACAGCTTGAAGCCTCGTCCCGATCGCTGGGATCGAAACACGCCGAGTGCCACGGGTAGTCGTGAACATAGTAGAGCTTCTAGCCTGGCACCTCTGCAGTCTCCGCCCCTGCAATCGCCGTCGTCAACGAGCCTGGATGTAATGCACATTCAGCACCTTCCTCCGCCCCCTGATAAAATGCCTGAAGACTGGGAATCTCCCACTCATGGCGACATGCAAGCAAAGATGAACGAGGCCACTCAACCCCGCAATGGGGCTGCTTCACCTGGCTCGCAGACTAAAAAAGAGTCCAAGCCTGCCAGGCAGCACTCTCCTTTGTCGGAGCAAGAAGCACACGTGGCTGTTGAGCTGGTCTTCGCCATTATTAATGAGATGTACACACTCTCATCCGCGTGGAACATTCGCAGAACGCTGCTGGCTGCTGCCAAGTCGTTCCTCTTACGGCCTGGCAACCCATCTCTTCTCTCAATCCAGAAGATGATGCAAGAGTCGGTTATCGACGCCAACACGAATGACACCGGACTCGGCTACCACCTGCGCAAGCTGCGGGAAAACACGATGCCGACCGAAGAAGAGCGGGCGGCCTGGCCCGCCGAAATGACAGATGAGGAGAAGGAGAAGCTGCGCATCAAGGCGCGCAACCTATTGATTAAACGCGGTGTCCCGGCTGCTTTGAGCGGAGTTATGGGACAGGCGGCCACGACGGACGCCCTGGGACGCATTTTCGACAGCCTCCAGATCGAGGAGGTGGCGCGCGGCCTGATGTTTGGCATGATGCTCCAGGCCGTAAGGGTTGTAACCCATTAATAACCACATTTACGGGTGCGCCGGGCGCAAGAGAGCATTTTCTGTATCAACAACACACGGAAGCGACAAGCGATCAAACGCATTGTAAGATTAGACGACATCCTCAGAAAGATTATGGGAAACGAAATCGCCGGGCAACCTGGCAGGATTGGGGACGAGAACAAGACTACATACATACTTCATAATTGACGGATATATCACATGAAGGTGCTCTCTCCAGACAAGGAAAGCATAGTTGGCGAATTAAGCAGTCCGAAGAACCGGAAACCATGAGGTAAACAGCTGACACTGGTACATAGCTTGTTGAGACTCAATTCCGTCTCCCATCTCTAGCATCCCAGCATGCCCCCTTACCTATTGGTCCAACACGCACGTAGCTGTTTCTAGAAGCTGAAGTGATGGGAGTCAGACTCGTCGCTATGGTAAACTGGCCATTGACTTTTCTTTTGCTGGCCACATCCGCAGAATTCAGATGAACTTCACTCAGACGATGGTCGAATGGCGCATGCAAGCCTTAACAGAGCCGTTATTAGTGGAGGGGGTCCCCGCGAGCAATTGCGTAGGGCGGGGTAGGTAGTTCACCCGTACGCTAGAGGTGGGGTGCAGAGCTCTCAAGCTCCCCGGCCTTATCTTATCGTTCGGCAACACCGTCGTCGTCGTTGATGCGGCCATTTGTCATTGATTCCGTCTCCGATTAACGGCATCGTATTCCGCGGGCATTCTACTTGCGAAGTGATAGTCGGTCGCCTCTGTACACAATCTCTTGAACTACGCACAAGGCACGACAATTCTGAAATCAACCCTCTCAACCCGAACCTCGAACCCCGCATCACACATCACCGTCAGCCGCCACAATGTCTACAGATACACGAGACCGCGGCATCCGCATCGCAATTGACCGAGGCGGCACTTTTACAGACTGCGTTGGCGAGCTGGGCGGCCGCGAAACGATCATCAAACTCCTGTCCGAGGACCCCGCGAACTACGACGACGCGCCACTGGAAGGTATTCGCCGCATCATGTCCCATTTCCTCGATCGCGAAATTCCTCGCGGCGAGCCCCTCGATACGACCAAGATCGACTCAATCCGCATGGGAACCACCGTCGCGACCAATGCACTTCTCGAACGCAAGGGCGAGAAAATTGCCATGGTTGTGACCAAGGGGTTCCGTGATTGTTTGGCCATCGGGAACCAGAGCCGGCCGAAGATCTTTGATTTGGCTATCCGCAAACCAGATGTCCTATATGAAAAAGTCATTGAGGTTGACGAGAGGGTCACCTTGGAAGATTACGCGGAAGATCCAACAAGGAATGTCACGGAGGTGAAGGCCAAGGCGGGGACGGCCGGGTCTGCAAATGAGGACTTGGTACAGGGCACGAGCGGTGAGGCTGTAAGAATCTTGAAGCGGCCTGGGAAGGACGGAATCAGAAAGCAGTTGCAGGAAGTCTACGACGAGGGCATAAGGAGCGTCGCGGTCTGCCTGATGCACGGATACACTTTCCCCGACCACGAGGCGTTGGTAGGGAGGATTGCAAAGGAGATTGGGTTCAAGCATATTTCGCTCAGTCACGAGTTGATGCCAATGATTAAACTGGTATCGAGAGCGACTTCTGTGTGCGCTGATGCATACCTCACGCCTGCAATCAAGAAGTACATCTCCGGCTTCCAGGCTGGCTTTGAAGGGGGCTTGGGAACGAGGAGTGTTCAGAATGAGGAGGGCGCGAAGGGCGCCAGGTGCGAGTTCATGCAGAGCGACGGTGGACTTGTGGACGTGGAAAACTTCACGGGCCTAAAAGCGATCTTGTCTGGACCGGCGGGCGGCGTTGTCGGGTACGCCATCACCTCTTACGACGAAGAGACCAAGGTACCCGTGATCGGATTTGACATGGGTGGCACGAGTACGGATGTCTCGAGATTTGGCGAGGGACGGTATGAGCATGTGTTTGAGACAACCACCGCTGGCGTGACCATCCAGTCACCGCAGCTCGACATCAACACCGTTGCTGCGGGAGGAGGATCGATGCTGTTCTGGAAGAACGGCCTCTTCGTTGTGGGACCGGAGTCTGCGGGCGCGCACCCCGGTCCGGCGTGCTACCGGAAAGGAGGCCCGGCGACCGTGACGGACGCGAACCTCTACCTTGGCCGCTTGCTGCCCGAATTCTTCCCCAAGATCTTTGGTGAGAAGGAGGACCAAGGGCTCGATCCCGATGCCAGCCGGAAGGTACTGCAAGAACTTACTGACCAGGTAAACAACGAGACTGGGAAGAACCTGAGTGTTGACGAGGTCGCGTATGGTTTCCTCACCGTGGCGAACGAAACAATGACCAGACCAATCAGGTCAATCACGGAAGCAAAGGGCCATGATTCGTCGAAGCACCGCCTTGCGACCTTCGGTGGTGCAGGAGGCCAGCATGCCGTCGCCATTGCCGAAGCGTTAGGTATCAAGCAAATTCTCATTCACAGATATTCTTCCGTGCTTTCCGCGTACGGTATGGCTCTGGCCGATGTCGTCGACGAGAGACAGGAGCCCGACTCCAAGGTGTGGGAGTACCCCGGGAAGGCGGCCGACGAGCTCAAGAGCAAGATGGAGAAGCTGAAGGAGAAGTCGCGCGACGCGCTGCGCGCCCAGGGCTTCGAAGACAAGGAAATCGTATTTGAGGAGTATCTCAACATGCGCTACCGCGGCACAGAGTCGGCATTGATGATTATCAAGCCCGAAGAGAGCAAGGGTGTCGAGGAGTGGGACTTTGGAACCGCCTTTATACAACAGCATCGCTACGAATTCGGCTTCACGCTTGATGATCGCGATATCATTGTCGACGATGTGCGGGTTCGTGGCATTGGTAAGAGTTTCCGACACTCGGAAAAGACTGTCGACCAACAATTGAAGGAGCTGAAGAAGAAGAATGTGGAGGGGAGCAAGGCACATAACAGACAGAAGGTCTACTTTGAAGAGGGCAGGCTTGATACTCCAGTATTCAAGCTAGAGGACTTGAGCACTGGCGAGACAATCAAGGGACCTGCAATGTTGGCGGATGGCACGCAAACGATCGTTGTCACGCCGCAGGCTACTGCGTTGATTCTAGATACCCACGTTGTTATTGATATTGAGAAAGATGGCTCCAAAGATGAGGCGTAAGTCTGTGAACTTGGAAATTCCCAAGGTGGCACCACTGACAAGTTCACAGATCAAACAAGAAGGAAGGAGAACGCGACGTCGACCCTATCATGTTGAGTATCTTCGGTCACCGATTCATGGCCATTGCGGAGCAGATGGGCAGGGCGCTCCAAAAGACCAGTGTGAGCACCAACGTCAAAGAGCGACTCGATTTCTCCTGCGCCATCTTCGACGCCAACGGCGGACTCGTAGCCAACGCACCGCACCTACCAGTGCACTTGGGCTCCATGTCCACTTGCGTAAAGCGTCAAGCCGAAATCTGGAAGGGCGACCTCAAGAAGGGAGACGTCATCATCTCGAATCACCCCTCGTACGGCGGCACCCACTTACCAGACATCACCCTCGTCATGCCCGCCTTCAACCAAAAGGGGGACAAGATCCTCTTTTACGCCGCCTCGAGAGCGCACCACGCAGACATTGGCGGCATCACAGCCGGTAGCATGCCGCCTCACTCCAAGGAGCTCTTCCAGGAAGGCGCTGCGATCAAAAGCGAGAAACTTGTCAGCGAAGGCCGCTTCGACGAGGAGCGCGTCACGGAACTATTGTACAACGAGCCTGCTCAGTACCCGGGCTGCAGCGGCACGCGGTGCTTGGCGGACAACATCAATGACCTCAGGGCGCAGGTGTCTGCCAACCAGAAAGGCATCGCGCTGATTGAGAATTTGATCGAGGAGTATGGCGAAGAGACTGTGCAGTTTTACATGGTCAACATCCAGAACAACGCCGAGCTCTGCGTTCGCACCTTGTTGAAGCAAGTCAGCAAGCGCTTCGAGGGCAGAGAGCTCCAAGCGACTGATTTCATGGACGATGGCAGTCCCATTCGGCTCAAAGTCACCATTGATGCTGAGAAGGGCGAGGCGGTCTTTGACTTTGAGGGGACTGGGCCCGAAGTTTATGGTAACATAAATGCCCCCGAGGCAGTCACGTACAGTGCCATCATCTATTGCCTCAGATGCCTCATTTCGGAAGATATTCCTCTGAACCAGGGCTGTCTCAAACCAATCAACGTCAAAATCCCGCCAAAATCTCTGCTATCGCCCTCAGACGGTGCGGCTGTCGTCGGTGGTAACGTGCTCACATCCCAGCGCGTGACAGACGTCATTTTCAAGGCATTCCAGGCCTGTGCAGCTAGTCAGGGAGACTGTAACAACCTTACTTTCGGATTTGGAGGGAACTTGACCGGGCAGAAGGAGGTCAAGGGATTCGGGTACTACGAGACTATCGCCGGCGGCAGCGGTGCCGGGCCGACGTGGGAAGGGACTAGTGGGGTGCACACCCACATGACGAACACCCGTATCACCGACTCAGAAGTCTTTGAGAGGCGCTACCCTGTCATCCTCCGCGAGTTCTCACTGCGTAAGGGTTCTGGCGGGGACGGACAGCACCGCGGCGGCGACGGGGTCATCCGGGACATTGAGTTCCGCATCCCGGTGCAGGTTTCCATCCTCAGCGAACGGAGGGTCTACAGACCTTACGGACTTGCTGGCGGGGAGGATGGTGAGGCTGGGCTGAACGTTTGGGTTAGAAAGGTGGAGAAGGGAAGCTGGGAGAAGTCTTTGAAGAGGCTCAAGGGTGAGAAGGATACGGAGGGGGAGGTCGAGTACGAAGAACGGAGGTTCAACCTCGGTGCAAAGAATAGCGCGCCCATGAAGCCTGGGGAGAGGATCATTGTGAATACGCCTGGCGGTGGTGGTTGGGGCAAGGTTGGAGCGGAGAAGGGCGTCAGTAGGGCGAAGGATCCGACGGAGGCGTGGAGGAAGGGCAGTCACGCTAATCGGGAGGATATGGCACTGCAGGTGTAGAGACAGCGAGTGATAATATGAGAGGTTATGATCTTGCATTTACGTTTTACTTCGTCTGATATGCTTGCTTCATGACCTGCGGTTTCCTTCTCTCACCCATACAAGGCCTTTTCCCCTCACAGCGCGGTGTTGAAGCCAGTCACCTCTCTTCCCCTTCTCTCTTCCCCTTCCAGTAAGCTACAAGACCTTTATTTCTTGCTCAGCCTTGGCATCACTTGTGTGATGGACAGCAAGGACATGCTGGCGGAGGGATCATAGAGGTCATAATGGGCAGCCTGGAACGTATGCTTGACCATCATGATCACGCGCTTCTCATATGCCGAGCCGCATTTTGCTCCGCAAGCCTTTATCAAATCTCATCTCCGTCAAAGAATCTTGCTAAAGAACCAAGAAACTTGGCACAATCAAGGTCGCTGAAACCGGTCGGCGATGGGGATGCTAGAGCGAGAACTCTGCGACCGGAAAGAGAGGCGAGCGAGAGATACAGCATGCGAGGCGTGACATCGCGAGTTTGACAACACACGGACATATAATACGAAATCTGACCCTGTTTGAAAGTGATGGGATGGGATGAAAAGGAAAAGAAGCATTCTTGGAGGAGGGGAGGGGTGGATGCAGAAGAGTTCCTGATTCGGACGTTGTAGAGTTTGGCACAGGACAGGCACATCGATCATGACCACCCGCCAGATTTGCAGACTGGAGCTTAAAATGGGACGTCCCTTGAAGCAGTGTGCCTGGTTTGATGTTTGGAGGATTTCGTGCTGATCCTTGGAGTAGGAGCCTGTTCCTGGCTCCATATCGGACTTGAACGAGGAATCCGGAAGCTTGATTCCAGCTCGGAAAACGATAATAAAGTATCGCAAATTCACTTTTCCGATGTTTCCGAGATCGTACTCAAATACATGATAATTCGCCGCATGTACAAGCTGTCACAATAAAGATATATCTCGACCTCTTGACTCCATGCAGGGCACCCCTTGATGCTGGGCTGGAAGTCTCAACCCAAATAAACCAAGATTGAAGGTTGCAAGCTGCTGCAATAAGGCTCCGTCACCGTATCCGTGGCTGATCTGCCGGAGAAGGACACTCTTACACCGCTGGGCTCGGTTCTCCTACCCTTTCGTCGTCTCGGCTAGATATGCTTCTATAGCCTCTACCAGCCAATTCTATTCCATCTTCGGACTGAGCTGGTGGCCTTGGTGAGGATTGAGATTCGTTGGCAGGCACAACCTTGTAGTGATAGTCTATGCGACTACCCACTCCACTTTCAATACCGACTAAATGTACGGAACGGTGGTCAGTATATGTCTGATTGACGGGTTATATGGGGTAGAACGCCCGGTCAAAGATATGGAATCTGACTGACAGATGTTATAGTAGATGTACTTCGCCAGAACCGGTGCCCAAGGTAGCACAGCGACAACTTGTCCGAAGCCCCATTTGTCTTTGTCGGGCAAGGAGTCAGCCCCGGCATCCAATATCAAAGTGACGTTGCGCAGCAATATGGCAGTCATGTAAAGATTCATGACAAGCCATGCCGCTTTCCACAACAGCGAGACGCATCTAAATACCCATTTCAGGGCGTAAAACCTTGACCTCGAAGACTCCTTCCATCCATTCAGCTTATCCCGCAACTGAGGTACATGGACAAGTTGATCGACGGAAAGAATTATCATGGTGACAAGGGGTATTCGGAAGTAGGGATCCCAACCGAAGGGTTCATCTTCATAAGGATTGGATGAAGGATGGCAAGTCTGCAGGATACTTGCTCGGTATCCGCCGCACTGCTCTAGGCCGTTGAATTGCGTGTACGGGAACGAGTTACCAGCCTGTCGAGCTTGGTCGCCCATTTGCCGAATGACCAAACCGAGAACACAAACAGTCAGCGTGAGGAGGTAGGTGTACCACCAGTGTAGTTTCTTCCGCTGCATCTCCGCTTGGATCATCAAGACCACGAGAGCATTCCCAGATGAGAACAGTCGAGCCGCGCTCCAGTCAATGTCAGGTACGTGGTCGTTGAAGACAATGATAGACATTGAAGCCAGCTGTATGGCCATGGTAAAGAAGGCCTGGGCCTCTTGAAACTCGACAAAGGCTGAGAATAGCGCCACGGAGAACCGCGAAGTACACAAGCGCTCCAGAAACTTCCTCGTCCGGGCCTTTTCAGGGTGGCTTCGGGATCGCTTCTTAAGGCGGCGAAGGCACTGGGACACCTTTAGGTAGATGTTTGAATGCGGATCTCGAGGGAGGAGAATAGAGAAGATGAGGAACCAAAGACCGAGAGAAATCTGCAAGATGTACGATACCGTGACCTGTGGCCAGTTCTCGTCAGAGAAGGCCTCCTCAGTAGCTGCATGTGAAATTGCTTACTCCTGGGCCGACAATATCGGCTTCTGGTTCGCCCTTCACCTCATCGCAAAGCGACTCCAATGGGTTGAGAATGAGGTTTAGGTCACCACCCTCTTCATATCGAGTCGGAAGCTTTGTGATGTCCAATCCGCAAATACCATTGTCGGTCTGCACTGGTTTGCCCTCGCCATCAACGTGACATGATGCGTGAGTACAGTCGATGATCTGTTGAAATATGCCACCACCGTTGAAGGAGGACAAGTCGCCTATTTCTAGAGACTTGTTGAATCGATCGAAAGATGGGCCTTCCAAGGTGTAGTTGTGGTTTTGCAAGAGTATGGCTGAGATTGCGAGGGCAGCGCAGTTGTAAAAGCGAGAGGTTGAGGAGAAAAGCCTTCGTTGGCAGTAGTCCGTGTAGTTGGCAGTGGTTGGTGACACATTTTCAAGAGCAACTGTGATTGACGATGTATCCGACGGTTTCAGAGGATACAAATTTCCAATTACCTTGGGCCATGTGTAGTCTTCTGATGAGTTGGATACTGAAAGCCACGGGCGTAGGTCCGCCTTCAACGTGTGGCTCGCAGACATGGCTGAGGCTGACCTGGCTTACGTAGAGATAGAAGAAGGTTGTCTGGACAAAAGTAATACGAAAGTTTTGAGTCGAGCGACCGGCGAGGCTCTGAGGCATATATATATACCGAGATCAAGACAGCCATTACCGCAGCCTTGCTGCTGTTACACTGAAGCGATCGTGCGCCTGCCTGTCAGCTTCGGTGGCTGGGCCCATCCAACCAAATCGAATCATTTAGATTGCTCAATGTAAGCGAAAGATATTTTTGAAGTGTTCCGATGGAACCTAAGACAATCTTTGATTCGTTGATCACGCTATCTATACAACCTAATTGAGTCGCCTTTGGTCCAGGTTTCGCCAGCCTTCGTCGGGCCTTGTATCCTTGACCATCGCATACTTGACTGAAATCAAGAGAAGTCATAAATGGCACATTTGACGAGCAATGCGACCGAAAAGTGTGATATTTGCCTCACCGATTGACGATAAAATTGGTGTGACTTATTTAGACCTACCTTTCAGCAAGCCATCAATACGTGCCAGCCGGCGGTCCCATCGAGCCAACGCGATCGAGTCATCATGAACTCGGTCGATTTTCCTGTTGATGCCATGCGCTCTCATCGACTATTTCAATCTTCTTTACCGGCCATTTCTTCGAACACCACAATATGACCCAGGTCAAGACAATTTCCAGCGCAAAGAACATGGTGGCCATCTCATAACCGACGGGGAACTTCGGCGCGTCGCCGGTGTTATACACCAACAACAGCACCCACGCCCGGAATGTGAAAGCCGCAGTCTCCACGACGCCAATGATCACCGCCCGATGTTCTGCAGACTGCGACGAAACCTCGTTGATCCAGGTGATGATAAGCGCCCCAGCTCCAGTCTCAAGGAAAGAAACGATCCACGCGGCCATCATCGCAGGTATATTGTCCTGGGGATACACACTCAGAATCACCGTGCCTGTGATGGCAGACGAGGCAGGCGAAGCTGACCAGAGGCCACCGTAGTCCAATTACACCGCTCGCCCAAGCGTATGTCAAGGTGGACAATACTTGAGTACCATACCCTGCTGTTGGGATGAGGTTGATTTCTTCAGGGGTGAAAAGGCCCGTTGACTCGAGCCAGACGTTGAAGTAAGAGTAGATGCGGATACCAAGGACGTGGGCGATGAATATTGCCCTGAAGAGCGAGACAGGCCAGCGATGTCCTTGATTGTGCGCCATGTGAGTTTGCGAATGGGCTCGCGACCAACGGCTTGCATCGTACCAATGGCCATCTTTCTGTCCTCCGTCTTGAGCCACCGGGCACAGGGGGGGTCGGTTGATCGGAACTGCCACAAGCCATAGAGGCAGACAGGTATTCCGATGATACCTGAAAGTAAGTTGTCAGCATAAACCGTTAGTGACGAGGGTTTTTGCGGTGAAAAAGACTTGCCGTCAAAGATGAAGAGCCACTGCCAGGCCCTGATGCCATTGCGATGATCCATGCCAGCAAGCAAGAGCAATACGATTTCAGCGTCGACGAACCGAGCATCCAAGCAGTAAACTCTTCTTTCGATTTTGGGGACTTGCGCTCGTTCGACAGCTTAAGAGTTCTCCGAAATATTGCGAATTGGACTAGCAATTCCTGCTCCGGTCGTGCTGGCCAAGACATGTTTGGGGAGTGCGACCCGAGCATAGCCAGCTTAACGGCCGTTAAGCTGGCTAAAGATGTGAGACCAGACAACCTCCTGGGTTTTCTTCAACCGTTTCAGTCTCTTTGCTTCCAGGTAACGAGAGAACCAGATGGAGACATCACTGGACCAGGGGTAAGGAAAATCTTCAAATCTGACAGGATGGAATCCTCACTAACGTATAGCCAATTCATGGTGTCGTACCTGATTCAGATGGCCTTGGGTCTCTGGTTTTTCATCGTCTGTGGCTTTCTATCTCACAAATGCAACATTTTGTTTTCCAGGGCATCAAAATTGCTGCCAAAGGTCGGCTGTGAAAGGCGGGAAAGTCTGAGCCGAAAAGAAGAACTCAAGCCTCTGGCGATGCACCGATTGCGACGATCTTTATGAATGCCGTGGACCGTCAGCCTCTATGGACAGGGTCCGTTGACATCAGAGCTGCGAGAATCTTTACGGTTGGGTGCAATTTGCTAGTATTTCTCGTTCGAGCTGCCATTAAAAGACGCGGGATGCATTGGTGGTACACGTTCCTCTTCGCAACTCTAGCGGATTCCGACTCTTATCCCGTCTTCTGGGAAGCTTTGGCCGTGGACCAGTTATGGCATCTGCCCCATCTGCGGAAGTTATCGACATCCATCCATGGTCAGGTCACTCTAAGACAGGAGCCTTCAAGTACATCACATGGTTTTGAAGATATTTGGCCGTTTGTGGAATCTGAGCTGGGCCCTCATGAACATTTCAATGTTGCTTCTTCAGGGCTTCAACTCTCGCGTTCTACTAAAACCTATTGAGAGCACCGTATTTGAGAAGGACAGATGGACGTTTGGTCAAGTTGTCGCGGTGCTGCCGTGGGCGCCAGTAGTCTCCAAGTATATCTACTATGTCATTTGTGGCTCAAAAGTCTTTCTTTCCAAACGCAGCTTGCGTGCTAAACTTTCCTTTGTATTCGGCGTCGTAACTCAAGCCCCCGCGATGTTGTCGGTAATGTGCTGGAATAATCCGGACACGGGGGACTGCCGGATGGCCTCGGAAGTCGACGGACCCGCCCTCACCTTCCTCAACCAGCTCGCCGGATCGGGGGTCCCGGAGTGGGTCCGTTTCCGAGGGCGATTTCACAGCGTTCCATTCTGCACTGACCATCGCTCCTCGCCGTCGTTGACCGCCTTATTCCATCGCAAACCGCCGGTGACTCCCCAATATCACCTCGTTCCAGCTACGCAGTACAACAGCACAGGACGCGACCGGACGGAGAGCACCACGGATCCCTGTCTATCTTGCGGACGTCAGCATCCACATTTCGGAGCGTTTGAGATACGTCTATTAAGGCACAATCGCGGTCTTCATTCAAAAAGCTGCATTGCCCAAATCTCCCTCGATTCTGCCACTTCCACGGCACCCCGCACTGGTCACCCAACATGTCTCTCACCGACGAAGAATGGGAAGAGATCCGTCAGGACATCCCTGCGACTTCGGACCCTTTCTTGGCCCAGTATATCAACGGCCGTGAGGCGCTCGTTGCCCAGGAACAGAAGTCTCGCTCTGATGCCTCATTCCGTGCCAATTCCTCACCGATGGTCCGCCGGGCAGCTGCCGTTGTCGATCGTATCCGGGAGGAGGAGAAGAAGACGACATGGAACGCTCAGGCCGAGGAGGATCTCGCGACGAGCGAAGGCCTATCGCCCTTCCCGGGCATGATGTTTACTCTTGCGAAGCAACGTCTCGAGACGACTCGCTTATGGCGTATTGTGCAAAGAATGCCAAAGGGATCGCTGCTTCACGCCCACCTGGATGCCATGGTCGACTTCGACTTCCTCTTCGATGTTTTGCTCAAGGAGCCGGGCATGCACTTTGCGGCAAATGAGCCTCTGTCGAATGAGCGAGCGCTGTCTACTTCTGGTGTTCATTTCAGGTTCAGAAACGCCGAGACTAGCGCCAAGCCGGTTTGGGACGAGAGCTACGTCCCAGGAGAGTTCAGATCGCTGACCAAGGCCGCGGACGAGTTTCCTCATGGTGGCAGAGCAGGGTTTCTAAAGTGGCTGAAGGGACGGTGCACGATCTCCCTAACGGACAGCGTGGAGCAGCACCATGGCATCGATGCCATCTGGCGCAAGTTTGCCGATTGCTTCAATGTGACCAACACAATCATTCACTACGAGCCGATTCTTCGCGCTTTCTTGAGGAGGCTCATGACTCAACTACTGGCAGATGGAGTCTACTGGGTTGAGGTCAGGTGGGTGAAATCAATGCCGGATACTAGAATCCCATTGCTGACAATATCAGATTCACTTGGCCTCTTAACTACTGCCGCACCGGCCAAGAGGAGCCCGAGAAAGATTATAACCACATGTTCCAGGTCATCGACGAAGAACTCATGGCTTTCAAGGCCGCCAATCCCACATTCTGGGGTCTACGCACCATCTGGACTACCCTCCGCATCTTGCCTACTCGTGAAATCATCCAAAGCATGGACAACTGCATCACAACCAAGCTTGCTTGGCCACACCTCATCGCTGGCTACGACCTTGTTGGTCAAGAGGATCTGGGTCGACCCCTTCGCGATCTGCTTCCTGAACTCTTCTGGTTCCGTAAGCAGTGCGCTGAGGAAGGTGTCAACCTGCCCTTCTTCTTCCACGCAGGCGAGACACTCGGCGATGGCGACGACACGGATCAGAATCTTTTCGATGCCGTGCTGCTTGGTACCCGCCGTATCGGTCACGGTTTCTCTCTGTACAAGCACCCGCTGCTCATCGACATGGTCAAGGATAAGCGCATCCTCGTCGAGAGTTGCCCTATCAGTAACGAAGTGCTTCGCCTGTGTGGCTCCATCATGTCGCACCCGCTACCCGCGCTCTTGGCTCGTGGAGTGCCCTGCACGCTCTGCAACGACGATCCCGCGATGCTCGGCCAGGATACGGAGGGACTGTCTCATGATTACTGGCAAGCACTTCAAGGATGGAAAAACGTTGGTCTTGAGGGACTGGGTTCGCTGGCAGAGAACAGTGTTCGATGGGCCGCGTTTGAGGACGAGACTCCAGCGGAGTGGACCGCGGGTGTCAAGGAGGCGAGCCTTGGATCTGGCGTAAAGGCCGAACGACTGAGGCAATGGGCGACTGAATGGGAGAAGTTCTGCCTCTGGATCGTCGAGGAGTTCGGGGACGAGTCCGAAAAGGCGTAAAAAAGAAACCGGGTTCCAACTAGCATCGATGTCAATGGGAATAGGTAAAGATACCACAGGCGAAAAGCATGGTCACACCGGAGTTCAACAGAAACGAGGGGTTCAGCAGTAATGAGTCAACACCAACTGGCTCGTAATTGGGAATCGGAGTTCAACAAAGTGGAATTAGGGCAGTTACTGTTTTCGACCATACATAATAAAAGAGAATAAATCACAAATCGATCTGCAAGGCGGCGTTGGGTCCAAGACGAGATTGAGTTGTGGTCCAGATGAGTGTCGTAATCAACTGCTTTGGCGCTCATGCATCGCATGGATTTCTTACGGGAAACAACACCCTACACGAGCATTCTTTTAGAGAACAATGTCGGGAGTAGCCGAGGAGAGATGGGAATTGAAGGATATTGGAATATTCCGAAACCATTTTCATGCGAGATCCGTACCTACCGACGGAAACCGATTTATCTCCCTGCCATGGCAGATATTCTGACCAAGGCTTGCCCAGAAAATCGAGCCGGGAATGAAGTAAGGGTAGCGGATACCTTTCAGTTGCCGGCACTTCCTGAAGACACGGATGTCTCAAGCCCATGCCCTCTGGAAACAAAACATGAGAGGCGAGGAGATACAGACCAGGAGTTGAGCGATGCCGGGGACCATCTGGGTATGAAAGCGGGCACGAATGGAGATTTATGAACACGGTTGCTGGTCAATAATACGACCTGTTGTTAGGGCCTCCGTGCTCCAGATTTTCATACTAGACTTCCAGGATCGGTGAGCATGTGTCTTACGGACATGTCAACCTCGGCCTCCCAAGGTCGGGACCGAAGAGGATGGAGAGGGGCTTGCGGCGGCCTTCGGTAACCGGCAGCGTCTCGGGCCCAGGATGTCTTATGAAACCCATCTCGAAAACAAATACTGGGCCCGAACCCTTCGGACTCGGGACTCGGACCTGAGGGCCATGTTTCTCGGATCAGCACCGGGATCGTTCATTGTTCTTGTCTCCTTTGAAACCGAGCAGATCTATTAGGACCCTGCGACTTGACCTCCTCTTGAGTTGTTGACAGAGGTAACATTTTGGCAAACGTCGTAGAGCACATCGTGACGTTGCAGATTCGTCAGTGCTTCGCTTCTATTACTGAGCTTTGAATACCAAATTCATTTATGGTACATTTTATACAGCTTGTACTGGTCCATGGATGCTCGCTTGCTGGTGACTCCATCTCGCGCGACCGCTTTCCATACACAGCTGATATGCCACAATCATCAAGAATCATCAGGGGAAACAGGGATGGCTCGGATAAAGGGGAAGAAGACATGCACGTCCAGCGTGTCAAGCCAACATTTGTTGAGCCAAATGAGTGTTTTTCCATACATCCCATCATGCGTCTCAAGTGATGTGTATATCCGTCCAAATGCAACAGACAAGAATCAGGAAAACGAGCTATACATCGACTAAATGACTGCCGCTCCCCATCAGTAGATGACGGTTACCCTCCTCCTGCGTCGGGCAGGCTCCTGCTCCTGGCCCATCAACGGCGGACCAGGGATGGCGTAGTCGAGGTTGTCTTTATAGATGTTGACCTTGATACCCTCGTCACTGGACGTGTACAGTGCCGTCGCCTTCACGCCCTTGGGTTTCTCGGATCCTCCGCCCTGGACGTCCAGGTTGACACACTGGGGGTAGTTCTGAGCACCGCCCTCACGTCCTGCCTCGTGCAACGCGATCGTCTCGTGGCGGAGGACGTATTGTCCAGGGGCGATGTTTGCCGGAATCGTCATTGTCCAAGACTTGTTGTTCTGAAGCATGTCGTCCGAACCCCACCTGCCAGGCGACTTGGATCCATCAACCAGGCCGACGGCATCGATCTTGAAGAACTCGAGGTCCTCCTTCTTGACCTGCGCACAGTCGCCGTTGCAGGGAGCCAGGTAGTCAATCATCGGCCCATGATGAGAATCGGGCCAGTCCTTCCAGAAGACGGTGAGGTTGGAACCGGCGGTTACCTTGGCCGCGATGGGTGCGGGCTCCGCGCCGACGTGGCAGATGATGTCCGGGTCCGCGTACTTATCGACGGCGACGAAGCCGTTGGATAGGTCCTCGGGGATGGACCAGCCAACGACTTGCGGTGGCGGCTTCTGGTACTGCATCTGTGGGCTGTAACCCTCGTAGCTACGTACGTGTTAGTGAACTGTAAAAAGTATACGAGAAAAAGTCTGGGTGCTGTTGCGCGTACAAGACACCATCCGCCATGATCCCGTTGACCGTTCCATGAGCACTGACAGCCTGGAGAGCTGCCGTGGCCAAGAAGGCGTACTTCATGGCAGCCATCGTTACGAAACTTCGCGTACTAGTCGTGATGTATATAGTATGCTTGTTCGGTGAGAACGCTGAAGAAGTATTGGCCGGTTTTTTTGCAATCCTCACAGGAAACACTACTTTAACTCCAAGGATCGTCGTATATTATTTGTTATCCTAGAGAAAGGTTTGCGACTGAGTATGGTTAAGGAGCGTAATAGTCGACCAGCGCGCTATGGTATTATCAAAGAATGTGGTAGTGCTTCACCGGGAATGCGACGTTGGCCAGGGACACACAACTCCGGACGGTCGTTTATTATATCGCCTTTCTAGCCATGGAAGCCAAGGGAGACAAGTCACGGCTGGGAAGTATGCCGGCCCCATTCATCCGTTCAAGAAGATCTCTCCATACCCCTTCCCCTGGTGCGCTGATGTTCGAGCGCACTCTCAGAGGCTAGAAGGTGTAAAACATCTAAAACATCAGACACACAAAAAGAGGCGACGGATGACCTCAGGTATCGGCCGGAACTCCAGCTGTGATTGGTGAGGATCAGATCTTCACCATCCAGACCGTTGGTTCTCCGTATCACTTGGCCATGTGCCTTGTTTCAAGACATGGGTTATCCAGTCATCGACTCGGGTTCTTGGTAGCAAGGCGTCCGTGCCGGCACCCTACTCAGCCTCATAGAGTTATCTTCCGACGATATTTCACGTTTTTCTTGTCTGTTGTGGGCAGGAAGCTTTGGTTCCGGGCATCGGATCGCATGGCCACCCTTAGGAGGCCATGATCGGGATTCAGACCTCTCTCTGCAGTCGCCGGACTATTTTCGTCTCAACAACTTCCAAATCCGGCTTTGGCCTCGGTTCCCGCATTAGTCGACTGTTCAGCTTTCCCAATGTCATGCGACTGTCCGATCCTATATTGCTGAGCTGATATTATGGCCACAGCTTTTGCTCATCCCTCCACAGAGTGTTCGTCTCCTCAATCAGAGCCGCACTAGCCAGCATGACGTGCTTCCGCGACGAAAGTCTGATGTCCTCTTCTTCGCTTTTTACCTGATTCGCTCGTATTCTCCATTATAGTTTTTTTTCTTCCTTCTAGGTGTGACGGGCTGACAGAGTTGAAAAAATAGTCATTCATGATGACGGCGCCCCCCCGTCCATTGATGGGAATGCCGAAGCGATTTGGTTTGGGGAGCTTCCGCCTAAGCTTTGTTGCGTGCGGTTCGCATTGATGACGCCGCGGGAATCCAATGCACTTCGAAGCGACTTCTTTGGATTCCATGCGCAAGCTGTTGAACGTCGGGAACGCCCCCCGATTTCCCAAAAAGTTATCGACGTGTCCTTGCATCAGCTGACTCAAGTTCGCCCGCCGCGCAAATCTTTCGCAAGAAGCAAACAATGTTTTAATGTCCACCCTAGCGCCTTAACACCAGCAAATAATGTCGAAGACCAGATCCCGCCCTGGCGGCAGGCCCCTCATCCGAAAGTAAAATCGTCCCGTATTACAACAGCTCAAAGTCGTCCAACTTGTCGCGGTATTTCATAATGTTCCTCTTGACCTTGCTGCCCACGGTCCATGTGACAAAGTCCTCCATGCTGCGAGTAACCAAGAATGCCGGGTCGGTGCATGTTTCCGTGCCTACGCGAACATGGCCTTGCTCGATGAGCTTCGTCGCCGCCTGAACAGTCTCGGCCATCCTGCAAGTCATGATTAGCACTCAAATCCAACCCGCTCGCTGTCATCGTGGACTTTCGTACCTGAGACGAGTCATGACGACTGGCAGGCGCCTTCTTGCAAACGCGCTCACTGTTACGTTGTGCTCGACAGCAGAAAGCTTTGAAGCTGAGGAGAGAATGCCCATGTCGTACAATTTGTCGAGGAGCAGCTTCTCGTGCTTCCGACGGCCTGCGCTTTCAGGGGGCATAAGACTCAACCTATGCCCGAGTTGACGGATAGACTGTGTAGCCTTGCGTCAGCTTCCACCCCATGTGCTTCGAATTCTGGAGTTTCTCGGGTTCGGAGCGATCAGTGTCAAACTTACGCCGCAGAGTCGGTTGTATTTGTGCTAGTCGACATCGTAAGCTGGTGCTATCCACAGTCCATCAATAGCAATAATACTCACATAATCCTCTGGCTTCTGAATCATGTACCGGCGCACCTATCCCAGCATTAGAATTCGTCGCGGAATCGTTCCTCGCCTGGGTCCCGTCTTACCACTGCGGCATCTCGATGGTCGCCATCCTGGTGAAACTGTAGTCAGCAAATGCGCTCAACTCTGCCGGCTATGCGGCAAGGCTCGGAGTCGGTACCTGTTTGTAGGTGATGAAGTCATGCTTCCGCAGAAGCTTCTGCTCGTGATACTTGAGTTTGCGCACCATGCCGGGCCACACACTTTGCGATTTTCCAGTGCGATTCGATGATGTTGAACGACCGGTTTTCTGGAGAGAAAAACTTCTGGAGCTTTACTCTTGGGCGGGACAAATTCCTTATCGGGGGGTCTTATCGCAGATGTGGGGCGGGACATTCCGTCAGCCTACCAAAAAATCACCGTGACGGCTTGACCTAAGCTTCGCGACAGACCACGCCGCCTCCTCGAACGACAGCGCCCTCGCCAAAATCCGACCATGCAGCCCAGGCTACCGTTGCTCTCGGCCTTCAAGGCTCCGAGTGCCTTCATGGGCCGAGTTGCGCGACCATTCTCTTCGACGCCCGTCGTTGCCCGCACGTCAATTCCTCCCTCTCCCCCGGAGCACGCGAGCTAACAACAGCCGTTGAAGGTCCCGAAAACCCCATCTCAAAGATCCTCGACCTCGACGAAAAGCCCAGGAGCAACCGCGATGCCACGGATCGAATTCGTGGCCTTATCAAGAGCCCCAGAAGCGTCGAGGGGCTCGCCGCCCGCAGGCGCACGATGCTGGACCATCTCAAGGAGAAGAAGATCAGCGACGACTACCTCAAGCAGATGCCGCGTCGCTGGCGTACTGGCGACGTCTACGCACCGCACGACCTGAGTCCGGTAGAGATGGGCAAGTGGCGCAAGATCCAGAAGCCGACTGTTGATGTTATCGATATGCTCGGCATCAACCCCCTCGACCACTACAGAGTACGTTTGCTGGAGAAACGAGACCGTCAAAGGTCTTGTGTGAAACTGCTAGGACGGAAACTGACAGATGAACAGAACTTCTCCATGATTTCCGAGTTTATGACATCGTTCGGACACATCAAGCATGCTAAGGATACGGGACTGCGGCCTGTCAACCACAGGAGGGTAACCAAGGCTATCCGGAGAGCGATCGGTATGGGTATCCACCCGAGTGTGCACCACCACCCCGAGCTGTTGAAGAAGAGGTTTCGTATGAACGCGGGATGGAGGTGAGCAGAAGAGTCTCGTGTGATATTTGGCGGTAGACAACGGCTTGTCTGAACAGCTGGAGCAAACGCTTCCGCGTATGAGTTGTACAACATCTTTGGCGTCTATTATATTTGTACAGATGGAAAAAAAAAGCTTCTCCAGCATTCCTTTTTTGTACATATCATGCCTTCAGCACCCGCCGCAGCTTAAACTTCTTCAACTTCTCCGCCGTGACGAAGTAGCGCGTCTTCTCTAGCTCTGCCCACTCCTCGGGGAATTGCTTCTTCGCCCACGCCTCAAAGTCTCTCTGCAAGCCCTGGCCAGGCAAAGCGTTGAACGGAATGCCCAATCTGTGATAATGTCAGCTGTCTGTTGGATTGCGAGAGGACCGGTTATGACTCACGTCATCGCATCAGGCCCATACCCAACAGCTCGTTTCATGGTTCTAATAGTGCTCTGTACCTCCTGAAGGTTGCCATTGCCTGCAAGGCCGCCGCAGTAGGCTGCAAACACGGCCGGAGGAACGTCAATCTCCATCTTCTCGATCTTGTTCCAGATTTCTCTAGCAATCTGATCGCCGAAGGCCTTGATTTCGCAGAGCGAGAACACGATTTCGAGACTATTGTACGATGGGCCCTCGGCCGAGCGAGCGATGTCTTGCCAGAAGTCGAGTCCTGTGCTGGGTCTTCTGCAAGCTCCGTACGCAATCATCAACGCGTTAAACATCTTTGTTGTAGGTTGAATGGTGGTATCCATCTTCAACATGTTGTGAACAATTTTCAGGCTGTCCAAGTCTGGACATCTGCCAATGCCCTCGTAGCACTGTATGTAGGCGTCACTCGTTGGGTGGAAAGCGGGATTGACGTGTTGCCTCATGTGGCCGAACACATGGACGGCCATATCGGGTCGGTTACGGTCGAAAAAAGCCTCCATCAGCTCCAGGCGGCTGTCTACACTGGTTTCCTGGAAGAACTGCCTCAGAATTGAGTACGCATCCCAGACTCTTGCTGTGCTGTTCTTCCTGTCCAGGCAGTAAGCCACAAAGGCATCGCGGATGGACCGTCTTTGTTCATTGCTGTGTTGGAAAACGTTGAGCGATAGCGTGTCGATAACCTCGAACTGTTGGTCATTCTTGAGAAAAACCGTACACAATGCGACCACGGTATCGGGGTCGAGTGTTACAATCCGCTCCTCCAGGATGTCAGAAATCTCACGAATCGCTTTCAAGTCAGGCGTGGCTTGATAGCAGAGCGCCTGGAGATATTTGTTGAGCATTGGCAGATCCTCATCCCCACTGAGCTCCGTCTTTGGGAGCTGCATGTATGCAGCTCTCGCGCCGGACAAGTCTTTCGCCCGGATTTTGAAGTCCATCTGAAGGAGGTAGGTCTTGGCGTTGGGTTGGATTCCCAGCTCGGAGGAGAAGGCAACGAGCCTCTCTGCTAGGTAAGGGTCGTTCTTCTCGGTCGCCACCTCGAGAAGACCGTTTATTGTCTCCGTATCGGGCAAGACCGAAGGGTCGTCAGGGTTGTGACGAGCGACAATTTCAAACATGGCCTTCACGTCATCAAGACCCTTGCCCATAGATAGCACCGCCCACTGATAGATGACATCCCAATGCTCCTTGCCCGGATTTGAATCGACAAGCTTCTTGAATATCGGTGTGGTCCAGCCCTTTTGCTCGGTTCTGACAGAGAAATGCAGAAGCTCCTTATACGTTCTGGCTGTAGGTCGCTCATCGTTGTGTATCGGCCGCAAGAACCACTTTTTCGTTTCCAAAGCGGAATCTTTCTTGGCGTGGAACGTTGTCAAAACCTCATGAACACTGGCTGTAAATGGCACACCAAGCTTCCCTGCTTTGGCAACAGCATCGACAAGTTCAACTGTACGACCCTCCTCCGCCATTCCTTGGAAGACATTGACCCAGAGGTTCTGGGCATGCTGTCTTTCTGTTTCCGTGAGATTGCCCCAATATGCCTGCAGGGATGTGAGGCCTTCGGTAGATGCTCCGAACAGCGTCAGAGCTACCAAATATGACTCGAAGTCTTCAGCCGCGCCAGGATCCGCCGGATCCAACGCCCTCTCCGCCTTGATCGCCTCGTACAACGCCCTGGAAAACTCCAAGTGCTCTTTGGGATCCTCCTTTGGCGGTTTCAAGAGCGCTTCTCTCGCAGCCGTCAATTCCGCCAACGTCAGGCCCGCGCCCGGTTCATCGTCCTTGTTCTCCAGCAGGTACTTGAGCAGGTTCCGGCAATGCAAGGCTTGGGTGCTATTGACAACCACGTTGAATCGCAGCTTGTAGACGAATAGCTCTCGGAATGCACCCACAAGCTCCGTTCTCGACGGCGGCCGCACGCTTTCCAGCATGCGATTCCTCCAAGTCAATACCGTCGTCCACCCGGGTTCGTACTCTGGCTTCTTGATTTGTCTTGGTGGTTTCTGCAGGATACCGAAAAAGGTCCGTCGCGGGGCTCGTCGGGAGAGGGAGATGGTGGATGCTACCGGTAGCTGGGTATGGCGACACGTCGGGCGCGAGAGGATTGAGCATGCGGGGAGGTTGCCCCTTGGCACCAGGACCCGTCGGGAGGCATGGCGGGCAATTTGCGCCCTCATGATGTGGGATCAATACTTCAATTAAGGGTCCTCCTATATGAGTGATTAGCGACTGTTCAAGATGGACAAATCTTTCCACCAACGCACCTTGGCATCTTCAAGCCAATTCACACAATGCGCGGCATGTGGTGAAGCTCAATGCCGGCCGTAGAAGCTCTTCGAGAATTACGAATTGGAATAGGACACTGGAGCTTTCGGCATATCAAAATCGCGGCGGACTGCCACCAAAATGCGACCTGACCCGCGCGAGTGGGTTGCCCCGACGATTAGCCGAGCTTAGTCATCATCTTTTTCGATGACACCGGCACCTACGGCCTCAGCTCACGAACCTCTATGCCGATGACAACAACGTGAGTTCAGAATATAGAGCTGCTCAATTTCAAATTTAGATTTACCTGCAAGTTGATTTTACAAGAATTCCATTCCCGGCCTCGTATCGACAAATCATTGAGTTAACCTGCGAATCAATAACAGTCCTCTTGAGGCGTTCTAGCATGCTTGCAGACATACGATTTCATGACACAGCAACTCAGTTTGAAGTCAGCAACAGACCCAGAGTGATTCTGAAGTTCAGATGGGAGGGATTCTCACCATCCAAGAAAAGCCATCATTGGTCGACGTTGTGGACGCAACACGTCAAGAAACGGCTCTTCGCTTATTTCTGCAATAAGTTTCGTCGAGAAGTTTGGATGCATGAAAACCAATGTCTGTTGAGCAGAGTAGGAAACATGGAAGTCAAGTGACCGAGACTCTGGCCTCGGGATGGAATGTTCCATGCGGGCTAAAGAATCAATCGAGAACAAGGCTAACGTGCGCACGAGTATCATCGCGGACAGTCCTTATGGCACCTCGGCACCAAGAAACCGGTTTCGTCGTCTCAATTACTCGCAAGCGCGAGACACAAAAGCGCTCAGACACACCATCGGCAGTCGAGACGGTAGTCGGAGCTTTTGTCCAGATGACATAGAAACGAATCATCGAATTGTCAATAATTGCACCGACAAAAGCACTGTTCTTCGCTATAAGAAATGTTCACATTCATTGCGGACCAAAGACTGCCTACTTCGTAGGTGGACAGAGACAGAACCAACTGCATAGCAACAGCACAACAAGCGCAGTTATCTCAGAATTTGACAGGTTATTCACTTAGTAAGTCTCACTAATCGAAAGTAGTTTTGACCAATTTTGCTCATGGCAATTTAGTACTGAACACGGTAATCGACTTGGGGGCCCAGGTTCGCCGTTATTCAGCTCCGACATCTGCGCTTTCGAATACTGCGCAGTTCAATAACGGCACCGAAAGAGACAATAGCATCTCATCGCCTGGTACCCACCACTGCCGCTCCAATTGGGCGTACCAGGCGCCGACTTCTTGCGCAGACATGCCAGCTATGTCCGACTCTTCCAGCGAACCAACTCCTGTGTTGAAGCCTCCCACGAAATCACAACACCAATTGCAACCAAGGAGACAAGAACAGCAAGCCGAACAGCAGAGTGCACGTTGCTACTTCTGCTGCTGCTGGTGCTGTTGGATTGTTCTTTGTTGCTTCATGATCGTGGTCAGCTGTGTCGCCACCTTTTTGTCGTTGCAGCCCGTGGCCGGTCCGCCACCGTTGCACCTATAAGTGTCCAGCCACAAACGCGGTATTTCCATGCCCTATTCTCCTTGCTTCATCATCCATGGCGGGAACGGCAAGACATTCCAGTGTTATGGACACCCTTAGCCTTTCTTGATGATGGCGTTGGTGTACTCGTGGACCAGTTGTGGGATAGCATCGAAGTGGACAAAAACGGCAGGCCGAGGCTCGGGAATTGAGCTATCGTCCACCGCTGTCCTCTCCCCCTCAGGCACCTTTTCAGAATTTCTTTTGACTATCGCTCGAGACGAGTATGTCAAACCGCTGCGCAACAGCTCAGGTGGCCCTTGCCCTCGTCGAAGTCGACAAGGCTCTCACATCAACCATCCGACCGATCCCACATGCCAGGCTTAGAGAGACCCTTAATTTTGTCCAGGCCGGAGGTTCCAACCCACCTGCCCAGAAGCTGCGGACTTGGCGTTCTCACCGTCGTAACTCGTCCTCCATCGTCCTCAGAATAATTATCGTCGGTGTGGTTCCGTACATAGGCTGCAATCCGTCGATGCTCCGGCACCCAACTTTCCGTCGTTCGTTGGAAAGTTCGCTCTCTTCCCAGGCAACCTTCATCATACCCATGCCGGTGGCCTTGCTTCCTTCTCCCTCGTCAATCCTGTATCTTGATTCCTTTACCCGAGACAGTTGCTGTGTGGAGGCTGCAATGATGGTTCCCAACCAATGGACCGCGGCTCTTTCTTCTTTTCCCCCAATCTGGCCTAAATTATCTCCTCCAGGCGTGGACTTGCCCTTCGACTGCCATAACTCTCATGTCGTTGTTTCGTCGCAGGCACCACTGTCGGTTCGTTGATTATCTGGCTTTCGTCCATGGCTGGCAGCAGCGCCATCACTGCCTCCTCGTTCGGTCCTCGTTCCACTCTCTTCGAGTCCTTGGTGCCACTCAGATCGTCTTCAGTTCTTGCCGAAGTCGTGTCCATCTTATGGTCATTTCCCGTCATGCCTCCGGTCCCTACTCTCTTCCTCTGGCGCATCCAGTTTCGTCAACACGATGTCCTTAACCATCGGCGCCTAGTCGAGATAGCCATCAGGCTCCGCAGTGTCTATGGTTCTTTCGAAGCACATGCGACTTGGCTCCGGCTTCGGGCAGCCGCCTGGCCTAACTTTAGCTGGCGGCATTGTCATTCCCTCTCATAGGGTTATCAGAGGTCTTAAACCCGTACCCGTCAATGTCGGTTGGCGATGCGGGATGGGATATCGATGTGAGACATGTCGTCAAGGTTGGTGTAGTGAACATCAGTGATGGTAGGGAAAGGCAAGACATATATATATGGAAAGGAAGAGAGTAGAGGGGAACCAGGTTGACTAAGGTTTGGGGACATGAGAGGCACAGCACGACATAAGAGGAAAGCCACAAGCGGGGGTGTTGTACAAAGATCCGTCGTAGTCCGGACGATCTTGTCCCGTCATCGCCTAAGCTAACTCTCCACCATCCGGTGTGACGATGGCCCAAGGCTAGTGCGAACACAACCATCGCTCTCGGTCAACAACACTCCATGTCATGTCCGAAGGAGGTTCCATCCCCACCGCAGGAGACAGGATGGAAGGAAGGAAACCCTGACCAAAACAGAAAATGGGCATGAGAAGAGAAGAGGAAGAGCCAAAACAAAAAGACGCAATAAAAGAAAAGACCATCGACTCACCGCAATATAGCGCTTGCGGTAGCTCCACCCACTAGCAACCTGGTATTTCCTATAGTCTTCTCCGCTCTCATTCATCTAGACTTGGTAGTGATTCGAAAGTTCCAGACGCAACACTGGAACCTCTGAGCTCCGGTTTTTCTTACCCCTCCTCTCTATTGTAGATTGCAGAGCATCTTCGGTTTTGGTTCGTATTCTCGAGCGAGCACAGAGCTATTCTGTTTGCTTTACCCAGTGCATTTACACAGAGTCTGCGCCTTTTCGACGCTCTGTCTCGTCGAATCAGTCCTTACTTCGTGTGGTAAACGGACCTTTGAACCGGAAGTAGGTGGGGAGTACAACTCCTGGGGCGTTCGTGTCTGCGTTTCAGAGATGCAAGTGCAGCTCGCGATGACTGGTCGTTGTAAATAGCCAATGCAATCAGGCGTTCCTTCTGTCCAGTCTCTCACTGGTAAGAGGCAAGCACCGCATATCCTGTTGGCACGAGAGACCTTGCCAAAGCTCCTGTCCAGTGCAGGGTCTCAGGTTGACGTCGTTCTTGTGTAAAGGCCGTGACAACCGTCGCGAGCCTACACACACAGCTATCCTCAAAGGAACAGATAGGAGATAGAAAAAGAGCCGGATACTAACCTGTTGGGGGTTGCAGTTCGATGGAAAGAGACTAAGAGATCAGGGGAACAGCTGGGCCTAGCCTGCCATCCGAACATCGTCCTGATGTCGGTGATCCGTGGGACATTGATCGACGGCTGACAGTTTTACCCGTGCGTCTTGGACGTCTAGCTTCATTCAGACAATCATACAGGTAAGAAAACGTTCGGGTACGGACTTTCTCAAACATCACCGAGATATGACGACAAGGTAAGTCGGCCAATCTCCACGCCAAGCACGCAGCTAACGGACGAAATCCAAACAAATAATAGAGATCAACAAGGAAAGCAATCCATCTAATATCTGATGAACACTGACGCTGTGCGACCGGCTCATCACGAGTCCGAACGAAACCTCCCGGACTCTCTCTCTCCGGGCACGAGCGTCGTCCTGTCAGTCAACAGAGCTGTATCTGACAAGTTAGAGAGATATTCGGAGTCAGAGACAAAACCACCACGGCCAGTTGCAGATTCAGCCTGTGACGCTGCACATGACATCTGGCAGCCATGGGAAGACCACGCTGCAACGGCATATTTCCCAATAGTACCTTGCCGCCAGCCCTGAGGCCAAGCCATCTTTCCATATGCCTTTGCGGGGCGTCCCTGCGATGGCTCTCTTCCCGGTATGAGATGATCAGCGTCAGGGACAAGATCGACAGGCAGTACGAAGCAAAGACCTTTCCGTAGCAAGCAGGCCAAGACGACGTGGGTATGACAAGATGGCAAGTTGATCGGGCGACAGAAAATGCCAGTTCTGTGCTTCAATGGTCCATGGATTGGAATCCCATCAGGTCACTTGCAGAAACTTTTGCTTGTTTAGGCAAGGGGTGTTACGGACAAGCCAGCTTACGGACATCAGAATTACGAAAGTCGGATACGAAGACATGGAGTCGAACCCGGCCACGGTACAGAGAGGGCAAGTTTAGGATCGCTTGAAGTGGCACAATATCCGGAAGCCACTCCATGAGATCAGCTGATCAAGAACAATATCGTCCAATCCTGATCCGTCAGTCCAGGCGGTCAAGGGCTGAACTCTACCTTGACTGATGCGATGCAACTCGATATTTGACTCAGTCTACGGGGCCTCCAAATCCGGACAAAATGGCTCAAGAAACGACGTCGGACAAGTCGCTGCCAAATACCACCGACCTCCGTCAACACAAACCGCCGGTCAAACGACAGGTCCATGGGAGCGACCAATCCCACAAGGGTTCTGTCAAGAGGATGTAGAAGTTCCTCCTCCTTTCGTCGCATCCTATAATCACCGACCCCGACCCCCGACCCAAAACCGATCGTTTCCCTTGCGATGAAAGGCAAAAGGCCGTAAGAGAAACGGACCGACGCAAACTCGCATGATGTCCGGGACGGCGCCAAAAACGTCCTGAACGTGGACCGTCTTCGGTCTTGCGGCTACTCGGGGCGCGCCTTCAGGCCTCGCCGATCAGCACTTTATCAAAACGCCACTGGCCCGATTCCCGCGAGAGGAGCAGCCGGTCGTCAGCGGAAACCTTTCCTTATTCCCCCATCCTCCTCTCCCATAAGCGGACGCCATGGACGTAGTTCCCGCCCGGGAACTTATTCCAAGCGGCTTGCCTGTATCAACTGGGCGGAGGGAGGAACTTTGGTTACTGTTCGCCTCAACCCCGCAGCCCGTCGTCGGTCGTCGTAACCCGAGCCGGCGAGGGTTGACATCGCAGGCTGGGCGAGGCTGCAATCTGAGGACAAGCAGCTCGCTCATGACGGAACGACGCTCCGTAAGATGTATCTACAGCGCGCTGCGCGAAGTCGAAGGAGTACAAACGGTCGGGAAGGCATCGGTTCACCGATGGATGCACGAAAGAGGTCCAATCTATGGGCTGATCGGTCTTTGTGCTCGATCGCGAATCTTATCGGACGTTCTCTTCTCAGCAAGCCGGTAAAGAACCAAAAAAAAAAAAAAGGGAAAACGGACGGGATGATTCCATTACGCTTGGTGTGGCGTCGGTAAGGGAGTGCCGCAAGCGCAACGACCCTTAGTTGGGGGTCCGAAGATGCCAACTCCGTCGTCCGGGGGACTACCACGGACAGTCCGAATCCCTCGCCCGAGCCAAAAGTCCCTTGTTCTACAGACTGAGCATCTTCTAAAGACGTCTATCCCCTGGTTACATTGCAGGACCGACGAAGCTTTCGATTCATCGATTGTCGGTGGCTGGGAGTGGAAATCCTCACCGTCGAGCATTGCTCGAAGGTCGTTTCCTAGTCCCTTCGGGCATCTCGCGAGAGCCTCAACCCCGACAGGCACGACTGGACAGTTCTATTCGTCAAATCGTCGTATAATTGAACCATACCATCGGTGTCGGTCGGTCATCGGGTCTTCTGGCATCAGCACTCGCTCTGGCACCAGTGATTCCAAAGGATAGAAGACGATGGAAGCGTCTGTTCAGCGCTGTGCCACGACAACCGCCGCCGTCGCTCGGACAACAACTCATCAGCGCGATCCCAACGCACTTGCATCTGTCCGAGCCCTGACTTTGATGACCTTGAAATCGGACAGGAGACCAGTTGACTGGGAGAACAGACATTGGGGCTCAACTGCCAGGATTCGAGTTTTACACCCAGTGTGTAATACCACGGCGAACGACCCAGCTTACGATGAACACTATCACCGTTGTCCCACGGGGGGGCGGAAATGATGGGAACAACTTGAGCGAGAAAGCATACTGGATGGAACCAAGGTAGCTCAACCGAAAGGCCGAGACACCGTATCGTATCTCTAGTACCATACCGACCTGCATAATCTGGGGTTTCGCGAAGTCGCACGATGCCGGCCTCGGCCGAGCGAAAAAAAAAGACGTTGCAGCTAAGCCGTCGGTGCTTGGCCATCCCACGCTGCTCCGCCCTGCCTTCGCGGGAATCAGTTTCCATTCCGAGGCACATTTCGTGACGACCGAGCTGGGCCTGGCTCCTTCGCGACGCGGACAGAATGCGAGCTGAACATGTGTAAAGGGAGGGAGGGAGGGGGGGCGAGATGCAAGAAAAAGTCGTTTACATCAACAGACATTAGTCCAAGAGAGGCAAGAAAAATAAGCAATGCAGCCTTCCAGGCCAGCTATCTCCATGCTGTCAGACAAAGAGATGCTCTTTCTGGCGAAGGAGCCCGAGGCTATACCTAAGTCCCAGACGACACGATAATCACTCAACACCAGGCAAGCAAAAAAAGATGATCTTCAGGCCCAGAATCCCTTGACGGGCCTAGAATCCGTTGACACACTAGACACAAGTACTCTACGCTCACGCTTCATTGGATGGCCCCATTAACGAAATGTCAGAATCCTTTGCCACCAATGAACCCAATCCAGGCATATCTCATCAAAAGCGCTTCCTTCGATATGGTAAGCACGTCAATTGATCCTTCGTCACAACGGGCCAGAAAGGCACCAAAACAGCATCGCAGCCTAGAAAACAACCGCTCCGCCAGACACACTTGCAAACATAATCCCTCTCTCGACGCCCTTGCGAAGCGCCCGCTGTCGTCATTGTTTATTCCGCATGACCGACCGTGGTGGTCAGCCCAAGACAAACTGGGCTGCTGCTGCTGCCAGGAGGGCCTGTCTCACCGAGACGCGGGCGAGTAGGATTGTCTCGCCGTCGAGGACTCATGCACGCAAGTCTCGGGAATGCGAGGCGGAGATCTCAGGTACCCCGGTAACGCGGGCCTCGGTATTAAGCCCCGGGATGGATATGGAGCCAACTTGCAAAAGTCTGCGCGAGGTTAGTTAAAAAAAAATAAAAAATAAAAATAAAAAAAGGGAGAAAAAGGGACCGGCGGGATTGAGGCAAAAACTCTGTAAGACCTCGGGCGGTCGGCGCAGTTGTTGGTTGTCACACACACACACACAAGACACTTGTCACGACCTCTTGTCTTGTTTGACAATAGACATTGACAGGAGTCAAGAGATCAGCAATGGCGTCAGGTTTCTCCAAGAGATTGCCCAATCAGTGTCCAAATGCAGGTTGCAACCGTATCATGTGCTGTCGCTGGATGGCAGCAACGTCGCGCCTTGGGATGGCAGGCAGTTTTACTCCCCGTGTCCTCCCGCACTCGCATGGAGTCTTTAGAAACGGGCAGACAATTCGTCACTTGTCACCCACCTTGTGGGAGGGCCAACCTTGAAAGGCAATCATATTCCAAGACTCGCACTGTTGTTTGACAAGGCAGTGTTGTATCGCGATGCATTGAAGCTGATTGTCGTGAGCTAGATGTCTTTGACACGGCGGTTTGGAGTTTCGTTGACTAAGGTACTGTAGGCGCCGGTACACTCGGTCCATCGCTAAATATTTTCTGGTCTTACAAGCAAGCAGTATCTGCAGGAACAGGCTTTCGACTACTGCCATAATGAAATCAAACATAAGCCTGTAAGTGCTTGGCTTGCATGTACGTCAAAAGCTGATTCCGCTGGGGCAAGCGCTGACAGAATCGACCAACACCGTCACTGAGGTTGCCGACTCATGCACTTTGCACCCAAGAGGCAGTAGTAGATGAACTCAGTGACGTATACGTACGCTCACTTTTGCAAGGCGTAGCGGAATCCCGTGAGCGGCCTGAAGTCAAGGGATGATTGCGTATTGTTTCGTTTCACCTGAAGCATTTGCATGGTTGCATTTGTACCGTGCCCCCTCGTGTGTTTTTCAGAGTATTCCCCTGCTAGGAAGGTTGGTAGACAACTCAGCCTTCAACCACGTCCAAAATGGAATGTTTCGACGTCTCTTACAATTACCTGGTACGGTCTGTTGCCTGGACCGTAGACGTAACTCCAGACACTGACAGTGGCGGCTGTCACGACTGTTTGCTGCTCTGCCAACAAGCTGATGGTGTGCACCTGCCTTGTCTAGGCAAGCAGTTGACAGAAAAGTGTCAGAGAGACACCAATCCGAACGGTTTCTTCTTCCCTTTTTGGGCACTTATCCCAGGAAAACAACAATTCGTGGTCTCGACTCAGTTACGGCAAGCGAACCCGCGGGGACCGCCTGCTTCGGTTAAGGGAATGTCGAGTTGCGACCGCTAGGTGCAATGTGCATTAGCCGGAGGCTCGAGCAATTTACGAAGCAATTAGCTGGGGCAGATCATAACCTGAGACGACCGCGGGGTGGCTGACGGTGAGTTGTTGATTAATCCGTGATAAGTCGGCGCATAGTTTGGCTGGAAATAGTTAAAGCTGAGGCTCCGCACACAAAGGAGAAACCGGTCGTGATCAGTGTCGGCAGGCGGCGGCGGTTGTTGGATTCGCTGCAATAACAGAGTGCAGATCGGCCCCGGGCGCTGACTAGGCGTCAGTAAACACACAAGTTCCCGTCGATAGCTCACGGGTAATTAAGGCCCTTGTGCCGTGTTCTTTCGCTGCGTGGATCGTCTCAAGACGAGATGGGCTCGCTTGAGGTTTGGAAGCCGAAAAATGCGAGTGAGCGAATGGTGTTCGGCACCCGGATCCGCGGGTTGCAGCACGACCAAGCCATACACGGCAGGAGTGCTATGGTGAAAGATGCGATGGAAAATGACGACCCTGAAGTATATGGGTATGTATGCCAGTCGAATGGGCTGTAAATTGGGATGTGTTGGTGGCTGTCAATGACTAGATGAAAGACTCGTAGTTTGAGAACCGAGGACACTGCGAGAGCGACAAGGAAGTTTGCGGCGCCGTCACTTGGGTCGGACAGAACAGGCATTTATCGGATCGTCGTTGTCAGAAGATTTGGGGCTATCGATTTCTCATCGAGATACTTGCAGGTACTGAGTGCGTGTGAGATGATTGCTGCTTCGCAAACGGGAGCAACCCCGAAGAACGGACGATATAACAACGGCGGATAAACGGGCTATCAGGTGCTGCCTGTGCTGGTGATTACGCTCCGTGCGCTTCCACGGCGGCTTCGTAAAATAGGTGTGCATCAGTAGAAATGACGCTGAAACGGTGTCTGACAGAGAGCCAAAGTTTGTGTCGTACTTTGTCACTTAAAGCTCGCATCATCTCACTGCACAAGACGCCGAAAATAGGAACTCGCTGTTGGCAGCAGCCTTTCAACTCAAAAAGAAGGAGGCTATTAAGCACGGGCAGTAGGAAAAGCAGGTTGACCAGGGCCAGCTTGGCTGCAGAGCGGCTCGTCCGCGCGTTGTGTGTGCATGACATAAGGTGTTCAGCGACCTCGTCAAACGACTTCAAGAGAAGCGTTGCCGGGGCTGTCCTGGTTCCGACTGATCGAGATTGAGCGGGACATTTGCAGCTCGCGGTTCGACTAAATCGCCGTTTGACAGTCAACGACCCAGTCTGTAGTCCTCTGTATCTCGTTAAGCGGCTTTGGGTGCCGGTTCGTTTTGCGGTATGGCCAGAAGCGCGTCTTCCTAGAACAGAAGACGGTGATACAGCCGTCGTGAGTCCGTGACCTGCGCGAACTGTGGACCAAGGGCGATCGGAGAATATATTTCTAGGAATATGCCTGTCGACAACATGTGCGTCCCGTGATTCGCTCGCTCGGCCGCAGGCAAGACACAAATCTCTTCCAAGAGGCGCCGAGACTGGCATGGGGAGCCCTGTTCGCCGATTAGGGCGGGTAGGATGGTGTGCGGCGTGCCGGACCCTGTAGACCCCAGTCGTGCGCCCAACCCCCCCTGGGAGGATCAGTGGAGTACAGCAGCCGGTTCCGCGTGTTGGATGGACAGACGGAACGTATTTTTGACGACGTTGTGATAGGGGTCCATTCAGGGTAAGGTAGCATCCGGTGGTCTTGAGTACTGTCGATCTTTGCTCGCAAACAGATCTGGAATGAGGAATCTGCTTTGCTGTAGCATGTTGAATTAATACCAAGCGAAGCGCAGCCCCGTCTCGGGCTGCAGCTTGATCTCGAATTCAACCAATGCGGCGCATGTATCATAGTATTTCGATACATCTCGAGTCTTAGCCTCATGGTAGCCAGGAGAGACACTTGAGCGCGCTAATCAGAGCAGATCTAGCGGCCTCTTTCGTCAGGGCCTTATTTTAGCGGACGGTGGCTGCGGATGATTGCTGCCGCTTTCTTTGCCCGCCTCGCTATTATTTTTGCCGTCCGGCTGTTTCTTTTCTTATCTCACAGTGGTGATGTGTAGACTTTGCCAACCGAGGGTGGAAATGAGGATGCCACTCGACCGGTCAGTCAATGCCGCACTTCGCCCGGTTGTGTCTCTAGGTTGCTTTTCTCGCTCTTTTGTGTTGTCTGTATCTGCAGTTTTCCATGCAAAGCTGGAGTGAACACTTGGGAGCAATGATGCCGCCATGTAATAGCCGTCCGATGGATCCTTTCATGTCGAAATGCAGGGACACGACTCTTCTCGATTAGTTGCGCACAGTCAGAGCCAATCAGAGCCAGTCTGTGGAGACGTTTCTCGAAGCCGCCGAATTCCAGAATAGATGTTATCTGTGAACAACGACTGCGCTAAGCAGCATCTCAGGCACTGGAGGCGGCAGGTAGCGGGCCAACACCTCCTAGTTAGCTCGAGGTCGATGATCAGGTACCGTGTTGCCTCGGGTTGAATGGGCGCAAGACTAAGACCTGTAGTGAGGAAGAAAGCTTGGCTAGAAACACAAGACAAATAAAGGTAAACAAAGAAGTAAGGTAATGGGAATGAGGGGGGGGGGAACGAGTAAGGCAAGCAAGCGGTGTGGGATGTGGAGAGGGAAGTGGACACGACTCGAGGCGATGCGTGTCGGGTGGACGCAGCAACAACTCGACCTGAGGGAGGCTCCAGATCCAGATCTGGCCGATGTGATTCACCTTGCACTTGCATAGGGCTCAGAAGATGCGATGCTGAATGTGTCTTGAATGAGGATATTAAGGCCGTGTTTCCGAAGTTGTGCTGCCTTTTTATTTTTATTTTTTCGGTTTCCGATTATCGTGCTCTGGCCAAAATCGAGGTTGCTGGTGCCGGTTTTTCTGCCGTTACCGTAGCTGATATTGTGTTGCCTTGGTCGTGTGTGTGTGTGGACGTAGGTAATAAGGAAGGAGGCACTTCAGTAGCCCTGGCCCTGGAGGTACCTAACTAGGTAGGAAGAAGGACGAGGAGGCTGGTCCCCTGACAGGAGCGGGTTGATCACAATTCCCACATAATCGGAACGGGGTCCGAACGTGCGCGATAAGCCCCACCCGTCAGCCGAGATCCATTATGTCAGCTCGATAAGGTATCTGACCAGGAAGCTGAGGAGTCAGGAAATGTGCTCTTCGGCGGGGGAATCGGTACGTACCTCATCCCGCTGAAATACCCGGTAATGGTTTCGGCCGTCATCTTCCATCTTCCATCCAATACGTAGTACACACTCATCTTCAACATCATCCCAACTTTCACCCCTCGGGGCGCAACCGTAGTGACGATCCGTCCTCACTCACGCTTCTTCTCTCTCTCTCACCTTGCCTTCCTCTGCCCTCCCCTGTCTTGGGTGCTACTACAGTAGCTACCCAAGTGCCTCCTCCCGTTCCCCTGGCTTGTCCCGTCTTCCACACTATCTGCACCACGAATGAAGGATCATCATCACCCGCAGGTTGGCCGTTCACCGTTTAAACCATCACCGAACCTTGCAGCTTTAGCGCCGCCGTGGTCGACCGATGTCGACCCTACGTCTTTGCACAAGCACCGTTCTGGCCCTCCTTTACCGCCGTCAGCTCACCTCTTTCCCATGGCATTCATTCCAATTACGGGTTTCAATGTATGTTGTCAATGACAGTGACGTTGTATCCCTACTCGGGGTTTTCAATACTTCTCTTGCTCATCGAGCTCACCTGTCTCTCGCTTATCGGCCATATTTACCAGGAATGACACGGCGACTAGGATTCAATCGCTGGCCAACAGTGGTTGTAACCCTGTCCTTGGCTTTCTGTCAGCCTTGATCTGTCAAGGCGCATCGATTTTCGTACACAATTGTATATGCGCGCTGGCCAAAGGGTGCCTTGATCTGGAGACTGGTCCTTGTTACCTCGCCTTGCGGCCAATCCTCCACCAAGAACGAATCTTGCAAGCGTCTGTTTTGCCGCCGCATTGCCTGAGCCCCCAGCCCAAGTGTAAGAGTCAAGAGTCTGTCTTCCTGCAGCAGCGTCTAATCGTCTTGCGTACATTGCGTCTGCGCCTGCGGTTGCGTCTGTTTCTGCGCCGCTTCAAAGCAGCATAATGTGGACGTAGTTGTGGATTGGCGATGTGCCGGCCACCTTCCGGCTTCAACGGCTGATGTCGACAAAACACGTCTGTTTAGTGCTGTCAAATAACTGTTTTAGGAAACCGCGGCGCCATTCCCGCTGGTGGAGGTGAGGTCAGGTCGGAAAAGGTACCTTGGAGAGGTAAAGCAAGGTATCCCGCTCACACTATACTTCAGTACCCTGAATCAGAGACACACAGGCTCAGCCCAGCCTCGTACACGAACTGTGACGACATGCCTTTCCGTCTTTACTAGTACTGCGCAGTACCTTTGCCGGGGATTCCTCTGCCATGCAAGCAGAAACAGATGGCACGAACCAATCGTCTCTCGACAACCGTCGATCTGCCCTGTGCCTTGAAACCCGGCACGACACCCGCGATCTACGTAGTAGGAAGTACTTCAGTCTCCAGAAACACTCTGGACACAGCCTGCCCTGCACAAAAGATATCCTGGTCAACCCGCTGTTATGGAAATCCATGCTCGGCCGGGTCTGGGTCTGGCCGGCCATCGGCCTGTACCTCAGCTTACCCCTCCGCAAAACCTCATCTTACCCCCTCCACTTTTAGCCGCAAGTGCGCGCACAGACCAGTTTTGTACCATGACTGCAGTCATATTCCAGCATGTTAGGAACATGTTGCAGTCATGTTCCAGCATGTTAGAAACATGTTTAAAACATGTTTTTAATATATAGGTTAGGGTTAGTTAGGGTTAATAGGGTTAGTTAGGATTAGTTAGGATTAGTTATAGGGCTTAGAGTTAGGATAAGTTAGGGTTATATAATGGTTTATTTTAAGTAGTTTTAATAAGTATATTCTAAGCATGTTCTAAGCATGTTCTAAGCATGTTCTAAATATGTTTAGAGCATGCTTAGGTTTATGAGTTAGAAATATTGAGGTACTTCTGGGTATTGTGCACATGATCGGCATAAGTTCGGCTAAAGGTCGGCTGCCCCCCCTTAATCGGGTATAGCGCTGCGGCGCGCCTGCCCAGAACAGTTTAGCGCTATGGAGAGGGGTAAGATGAGATTTTGCGGAGGGGTAAGTTGAGGTGTAAGCCGGGCCAGCCATGGACACCACTTAGACACGGCCTTCCAATTGTTCACAACCCTTTCTCATGGTCTCCCCAGGTTTCTCGGTTGGAGATTGTGGCCGATATTCCCTTGATTACCTGTCTAGATTTCTTTGCTTCCTTGACCTTGCTTTTCGTACTCGTTCGGTCGGCAGCGCTCATCTCTCTCCACCCACCCACACGCCTCAATTAACCTTCTCTGACAATGTCTCTGCCAGCTCAACTGACTCCATGTCTGACTCTCTCTTTCTCTTTCGCTTTCTCTAACCGCTCACATCCTCTTCATGCTTGGTCGGCTTTTACAATCTTCACCTACTCCAAGTCACTCTCTACACTTGCACTGTTCCATCCTATGTCGAATACTGCCCATAACAGACTGTATCTGCAGTGCTCCCCACCAACCCGGCAACTCCTACGGGATCACTCAATTCTTGTCTGTGCCCTGGCATTTGTTTGATCTCCCACCCCCCTCCCCCC